>PVLC010036953.1:0-15483 GCA_004027655.1 Graphiurus murinus | reverse complement strand
AAAAAAAAAAAAAAAAAGCATGAGCCACAATGCCCAGCAGAGTTGGGTTTTTTTTGTTTGTTTTTTGTTTTTTGTGGTTTTTTTTGCAATACTAGAGGCAATACAGGGGCATTCTACCTCTGAGCTACAACCCCAGCCCTACTTTTTATTCTTTATTTTGAAACAGGTTGCACTAAGTTGCAGGTGGCCTCACTAAGTAGCTGAGGCTGGCAGCAAACCTGCAATCCTCCTGTCTCAGCTCCCAAGTACTGGGATTACAAGTGTATGCCACCATGCCCGGCTAAATGTTAATTTTTAAATCCTTTTTTTCCAGATACTATGTGTTTCTGGAGAATTAAGAAATGCAATCCCCAAATGTCCCAAATGGCTTTTTATACAAAAATATAATTAGAGTCAGCATGACCTAATTGGATGAGATCCACACCAAAACCTTGGGGAAATTGCTTAATTCTCTGGTGAAGCAGGGGTGGTAGGACAGGGTAAATTACTAATGCTACTGCTGCTAAATTGCTAAAGCTCTCGTTCTCCCTGTCTGTGTTTGGGTTGGGGGAAGGGGAAGGAAGTTCATCAAATAACCTATTTGAAAATATTTTATAAATGAAGAAGGCTGGGCATGGTGGCACACATTCATGATCCCAGTGTTTGGGAGGCTGAGACAAGAGGACCGCAGGTTCACGGCCAGCAATTTAATGAGGCCCTGTTTCAAAATAAAAAAATAAAATAGGGGTGGGGATGTAGCTTGGAAGTAGAATGCCCCTGGGTCACATTCCCAGTACTACAATAAGTAAATAAATAAATAAATAATAAGGAATATTATCTTTTCAGTACTAAATATTGATTAGTAAAGTCTATTTTCTTCCCAGAATTCTAACATTTTCTTCCCAGGATTCTAACATAATTGAAGTAATTTGAGTTGTCAAATCAAAGCAATAAAGCTGGAGCACTTGTGGCAGCCCTATGTAACCCACTAAGCATACAAAAATGCAGAAAGAGGAATGATATATGGAGTAAGTCTAGCTCTTTTTCTTTTCTTTTTCTTTTTTTTTTTCAGTACCAGGGAGTGAACCTAGGATGCTCTACTACTAAGCTACATCCCCAGTCCTTTTTATCTTTTTATTTTTGAGACAAGGTCTCATTACATTGCTGAAGGTGGCCTTGAACTTGTGATCCTCCTGCCTCCCAAGTAGTTGGGATTACAGGCATGTGCAACCGCACCTGGCTAAGGTTAGCTCCTGAGTACTACTTATGACTACTACTATCACAGGAAGGGAAACTATGAGCATCAATGCTTTGCCAGACGGAGCTGCCCAGAGATAGTCTTGGTTTATTTCTGAGGTTAAATTTTGCTTATAAGGCTTCTCCCATTATGAAAACTACAACCACTCTCCTATATTTCCTTTTAGTACTTTTATAATTTCGTATTATGTTTAGCAGACAGCTTTTTCAACCTAACTATTTATTTTTTAATTCACAAGAAGTGGAAATATAACTTTTTTCCAAAATAGATATCTAATTTTTTCAACATCATTTGTTACATATTCTATCCTTTCCCACTGTTTTGAAATGCTATCTTGATTTTATTATATTCTTATATATGGTTTCTAGTCTATGCTATTGATGTATTGTCTATTCCAGCAATAACTCCATATTATTTAATTATGGTAGTTTTATAGTTTGATTGATAACTAGTAGGGCAATATTACCCTTAGTGTTTTTGTTTTTCTCATTTTCTTGGTTATTTTTAGGTATTTACTTTGCTGCACAATGTTTATAAGAATTTTATATTCCGTAATAAATCCACACTGGAGTTTTAGTCATGATTTGCTCATATTTTCTGTGTGAAATATTATCCAAAGTCACTTAGAATAAGGTAACTTTAGAATAAGGTAAAGAAGCCGGGCGTGGTGGCACACGCTTGTAATCCCAGCATTTGGGAGGCTGAGACCAGAGGATCCGGGTTCATGGCCAGCCTCAGCTACCTAGTGAGACACTCTACAACTTAGTGAGACTCGGTTTCAAAATAAAGAATAAAAAAATAGGACTGGGGATATAGCTCAGAGGTAGAATGCCCCTGAGTTCAATCCCCAGTACTGAAAAAAAATAGAATAAGGTAAAGAGAAGATCAGATGTTTGAAGAGAGGGAAGGTATGCAACAGTTGTTTGGATGAGTAGAAGAGCTAGATTACCGGATTGTCCTATAGATGAGGAGGCAACCAAGAATTAGTAATAGTATTAATTTGTACTTTGGGTGATTTTCTTCACCATTGCTCAGCTGCTCAGGAGCAGGCCTGAAAAATGATTTTTGTTGAACTCACACTGGGATTGAAGGAGGGAGAGGAGGAGGAGAGAGAAGAAACTTTTATTTCTTTGTATTCCTTTCAGTAAAGTTAGAATAGAAATAATTGTCTTTTTTTCATCGACTAAATACAAAGATATGTGACTACATGAAGAAAGGTACAACCTTTTGTTTTATTGTTTAAGCATGTTCATAAAATGAAAGTACTAGCTTGTGGGCATAAAAGCTAAATTGCAACTGAGTTTTGTATGTGTAAGTAATTTAGTGTGTGTGTGTGTGTGTGTGTGTGTGTGTGTGTGTGTGTGTGATCATGTTATATTTGAGATGTTTTCCTTGTGATAGGAGAGCACTACTTGGTGTAAAGTCCTATTTTTTTGAGTATGTTTATTTTCCCCTAACATTTTCTTTCTTTGGAATTAAGCATTCTCAAATGTGTTCCCAGGGGAATCTGGAAATGTTGGTACATATCCATTTGGCAGTTTAGGGATTTGTTAGAGTGTGGGAAAATTCAGAGGTTATTTTCAGGTTATGACATGTAAATATTTCTTTGCAGGTCCAAAGCACAGTTTATTTTTAAAACCATAAAGACACCATAGTCTTTGTCTTCATTTAGTGGAATAATTGCTGCCATCTTTAAGGAAATATATCTTGAAATAAAATCCCGAGTTAGAAAATTCAAGAACTAAAAATCAGATGAAATATAGCAGTCTATTAATGCTTCAGATTGCCTGTTGGCTTATTATGTTTTCCTTTACTTAGGTAAGCAAAGTTAAGGAACTATTAAAGAAGATGATTGTGAGGGTAAATATCTGAAAATCATAAGCCAATCTCTTCACATTTTCCTTCACTGTGAACACAGGCCTCAGCAAGGTGCTGTACCCTGGGAAAGAACTTCAAAGATTTCCTCTGGGGTTTTCCAGACTCAAGATGCTGCCCGTTCCCATCACAACCTCTCAGCCTGACTATCTGATAGGTGGGGAAAGACCCAAAGAAACTGTAGCAATCCTAATATTACCCAGAATTTAACTACTGCAAGGAAGAGAAAATGATGCCCTGCACATTGGTTATGAACTGGTCTTGTCCAAGGCTACTTTCATCATTCCCATCAGCCATCAGAATGTTCCTCATATTTCCATCAACGAGGGGACCCAAGTTGTACCCATGCAATTCTAAATGCATCGTTGTTCCAATCTAGACTCACTGATCCAAAATGTGGTTAGGTGGGGTGACTGCATTTTTTAAGAGTTGCCAGCACGCATCTTCAACTGCTCTGCTCATGTATCTTGTGCATGATAAACAACTACTCATTCCCTGATCTTTGAGGTATGACAATGAACAGAAACATGAAATAGCAATATTCTCAGCACATACCATTAATTAGAATACCCACATTTCAGCTTCTGACTGTGTGTGTGTGCGTGTGTGTGTGCGTGTGTGTGTGTGTGTGTGTGTGTGTGTGTGTGTGTGTTTTACTGGGGATTGAACCCAGGACATTCTACCTCTGAGCTACACCCCTACACTTTTGTTTTGATACAGGGTCTTGCTAGGTTGTTGAGAGTCTCCCTAAGTTGCTGGGGCTAGTCTCAAACCTGAGACCTCCTGTCTCAGCCTCCCAAGTGCTGGTATTACAGGCACACACCACCATGCCCAGTTAGATTCTGACTCCTCTTGACATTTCTACTTTCTCCATCAATCGTAAATCCAGTCAATTTTACCTAAAACCATATCTGTTCCATCCATCCCCTCTTACCCACTGGCACTGACAAGTACTTGGTTCAAGCCTTCATCATCTCTCACCTAGTCCCCTATAAAATCCTGTTCAATAGTCTCTCCCATCCTTATAGTACTTCTCTGTTTAATAGTTTTCTATGATGCATTGGCCCAAACCATTGATCTGAATTCCTCCAAGTTCTGGTCCTTACCTATCTTCTGCCTCACCTTCTGTTATTTGTCCATTGGTGCTTTGGGGTTCCTAACGCAGAGAACTGTCTTTAACTTCTAACTGAAGTCTGTTCCTTCTGCCTAGAGGTGATGTTTAAAATATTGAAAGAACAAAATACAACCAATCAGAGCATGGCCACTCAGAACTGGCATAGTAGGATGTCCTGCTGAGTGGCAGCTCTGGCTGCCCATTTCCAGCATCTTGACCTCGATTCTCTTCCTGGGGGGAGCTTCTGAAGGTCCTTTACATAGTCTATGGAGGACTAGCCATTGAGCAGGGGCTGAGATGAGGGACAGTGCCATTTAGAAAGGTTTATGGATTTGTACCTATGAAGAAACTAAGTATCTGCACAGTGGGTACTATTTGCAGAACCTAAAGTGCCCTTTTATATTTTTTGAGATATTCTTGAAAAACCCACTCCCTCATTTCTGGTTGCTCCATAAATACTTTTGCTTGCTTCTGTTTCTCAGAATTTAATCAGCTGGGTGTGGTGGTGCACACTTGTAATCCCAGCATTTGGGAGGCTGAGACCGGAGGATCCGGGTTTGTGGCCAGCCTCAGCTACCTAGTGAGGCGCTCTGCAACTTAGTGAGAACCTGCTTCAAAATAAAGAATAAAAAATAGGGCTGGGAGAATAGCTCAGAGATAGAATGCCCCTGAGTTCAACCCCCAGTACTGCCAAAAAATAAATGAATAAATAAAATAAAAATGCGACGTTTGAAGCCGGGCATGGTGGCGCACACTTGTAATCCCAACATTTGGGAGGCTGAGACCAGAGGATCTGGGTTCGCAGCCAGCCTCAGCTACCTAGTGAGGCCTTCCACAACTTAGTGAGACCCTGTTTCAAAATAAAGAATAAAAAATAGGACTGGGGATGTCGCTTGGAGGTAGAATGCCCTAGGTTCAATCCCCAGTACCGCAAAAAAAAAAAAAAAAAAAAAAGAATTTAATCCACAAGAGACATCTACCTCTCAAACAGTCCCATCAGCAGATCAGTTTTTTAAACCAGGCTTAATGTTTTAATTTCCATGCTGACTAGGAAGCATTATGTCCTGAACTGACCTAAAAGTATGAGGAGAAGTTCCAGTATCTTTTATAACAAAAAAGAAAACAATACAAGCTTTTGTTCAATCCAAATCTCTGTTATATGAACTAGTCATCATAATCATATTTCCTGCACCAACATCATTAAGGAATTAATTGTTAGCAAGTTGCTATTCAAGGCAAAATGTTAAACTATCCTTGAGAGAAATCTAAAGAAGGAACAGATACAACCCCTGCCTCCATGGGCTGAGAGTTGTGTGTGAAGGTAAGACACAAACGGCTGAAGTAATGTTTATCAAAGCTGTCCATGATGCATTGCTAACCATAGCAGTGAAAAGGAGGAGGTGAGTGTTTCTCTCAGGTAGGTGAGGCTTCCTAGTGGACTTGGGTCTTTGTAGTTTCAGCCATGGCCCAGCAGGAGAACCAGCACTTGCGATGGACATTTAAGGCTGAATAATATTCCATCAAATGTTTTACATCACTGTTTTATCATGTAAAAATTGGACTTAAAATTAACTTGCCCCAAATAACTCAGCAGGTAAGAGAAAGAGCTAGGAATTGGACTGAAGTAATCTGATCCTATAGCACATCCTCATGTCCCCTTGTGCATTCTGCCTTGCACAGGGTAAGGGCCTGTCACTGCACCTGGTGTAGGCAACTATTGCAGGAAAGCATTCTATTATTTTTGATTATCTAGTACCACTCCCTCAGCTCACCTTGGAACTTATTATTATTATTATTATTATTATTATTATTATTATTATTATTCCTCCTCCTCCTCTTCTTTTTTTTTTTTTTTTTTTTTTTGCGGTACTGGGGATTGAACCCAGGGACATTCTACCTCCGAGCTACACCCCCAGCCCTATTTTTTTTATTCTTTATTTTGAGATAGAGTCTCACTAAGTTGCGGAGTGCCTCACTAGGTAGCTGAGGCTGGCCACGAACCCGGATCCTCCGGTCTCAGCCTCCCGAATGCTGGGATTACAAGCGTATGCTACCATGCCTGGCTTCTTCTTCTTCTTCTTCTTCTTCTTCTTCTTCTTCTTCTTCTTCTTCTTCTTCTTCTTCTTCTTCTTCTTCTTCTTCTTCCTCTTCATGTGGTGCTTCAGATTGAACCCAGGGCCTTGAACATGCTAAGCATATGCTCTACCACCAAGGTATACTCCTGGCCCATAATTCCTCTTTTCCTTGGGGAACTCTTTCTTATAATTGTACCATTTCCCCATTCAAAGGTTAAGTATGTTGCTCAGGCCAGGCCAATAACAGGCATGTGATGTGCCCCTCAACAGAGACTGATTCAGGAATGGCACATAGGTGTAATCAGAGTTCTCTTGTGGGCTTTGAGGAGGTTGTGAGGCAGGAGTTGTAGGTATCCATTTTAAAAGGGAGATGGCAAAAGAGGTGGAGTCCTGAGCGATATTCCATTCCCTGGATCTAGACATGCCTAATGCTACTACGCCATCAAGTACCCAGAGACAAGATCCAATACATTCCTGGTTTTGTTTTTAAACTAACTGGAGTTAAGTGTTTATAACTTTCAAGAGCAGAACTCTGACTATACGCTAGATCAAAAGGTCCTCATGGGAATGCAAAGGAAAAAACTAACAAGAAGTATTATGAAACTTTGTGGTGTGAGGAAGAGGGAAAGGTCAAGAGTCCTTTTGAGGTTTGGGTACCTGGTGACTAAGAATAATGCTTTTACTGAAAAGGTGGAAGAAGTTGCTATTTTCAGTAGAGTTAGAAGAGAAAAATCCACAATACTCCCAGGAGTCCAGAGTGTTAGCTAGCTTCCAAAGGTCAAATGCACAATGTGTCTTATGTCTGCGAACCACTTCATCCTCTTCCAGAATCTCAAACTCATGAACGTGTCCAAGGTCTGATTGGAATAGGGCTTCTGGGTTCTGGCCTTTAACTCCCAACCCCACTCAGTCACCTAGTAGGAATTCTCCTTCCAAATACAATGCATTCATCAATCTGCTCGTTCATTCATTTAACATACTCAGTGAGTGCTTACACTGTGTCAGCTACAGTGCCAGGTGCTAAGGGCACAGTGATGAGAAAATAAACATGTACCCCTATCTTCAACGAGTTTATGATATAGTGGAGAAAACAGACATAGAAAGGAGTATGAAGAAAATGGAGTTTCATAAGAGGTACTTTAGGGGATCTAATTTAGATGGATAAGAGTGGGGAGGATTGAGGGAGAGTTTCTCTGGGGATGTCACTTTGAAACTAAGGCCAGGTCACGTGAAAGGTCTGCACTGAAATGAAAAAGAAAGGTGGAAAGCTTACCCACCCATAATAAACAAGTGATTCACCCATCAGGAATGTGCGACCCAGAGGCTTCAAACTGGTTTCTTTGAAGTAGAGCAGCACAGGGTCCTTAGAGCAGGATCTGGTAATAAACTAGGCAGCCTAGGGACCCCACAGCACAATCCCCAATACCTCCCAATCACTGCCCTCATTTATTTATCCATTTGCTCTTTCATTCAAGAAATAGTTATGGAATACCCACAAGTGGGAGGCATTATACTAAATGATGAGGACTGGAGAGAAGAAAGATTGTCTCCAGCCCAGCTCTCGGCAGGAAGCGGAAGCGCAGGTCTGCCCTTCCTCAAATGGCTCCAAGAATCACTTGGATCTTTCCATTAGGGAAACACAAGTACATGTGTATGTTTAATAAGACCTCTTTTTTAGGCCCTCACTCCTAACAGATGTTTGTGTGTGTGTGTGTGTGTGTGTGTGTGTGTGTGTGTGTGTGTGTTTTAACTCAAAGAGCTCAATCTAGCCCCTCCCGGCAGAAGCAAAGGTTCTTTGCCCACATAAAGCTAGGCAACATGGTAGACTAACACCAACTACAGTGTGGCTGCCCAGTCCCTCCAGATAAACATAAGGAAAGGTCATCCAAACACAGGAAGACAGCCGTCCCCTTCCCTTTTCCTTTACCCCCTCCCCTTCCTCCCCCTGGCTGCCTTATCCCCAGAGGGTGGACCCAGCCTTTCCCAAAGTTTATTCTGAGAGTTCTAGCTCCCACAGTGGAACGTGCTGCGGACATGGGAATACAACAGCCTGGCCAACAGGGAAAACCAAAAATATAAACTAAGATACTTAATAGATTTCTGCCCCCCCCACCCCCCGCAAATGGTGACAGAAATGTCTTAGTGTTGCTTTTACTGTTCTGGGTATGTTGGCCCTTCCTGGGAGGAGGTCTTCTGAAGTTTACTGCCTTTGCCAGCAAACAGTTTATACAGAAGAAAGTTAAACTCTCTCTTAGGATCTCAGTACCATTCACTTGATCTACTAAACAAATGCAATAAATGTTGGGAAACAAAATCCAGAAAGCTTTTCACTGGACTGAGTACAAATAACACTAAAATTGCAGGAAAGAAAAAAATAGAAGACTAAATTTCCTCCAAATTCACCATTGGAATTTTGTAAATAACCAGGAACCCCAGAGCCCATAAATAGGAAGTCATTTTATCTTTTACTGACATATTCTGATCAAAACAGTGGTGAGAATATAAACTTTGTTCTCACTACTTTGGTTTTTACTCTCCACTTAGGAAGAAATAAAAATTAATTCTCCAGGATTGTGTACCTCTATGGTTATAAACCAGCATCTGTGATGAAATTGTTCAGTACTAATTTCAAAACAGACCCAGTGTTTGAAAGCAAAGCATAATGGTGACCTTTCTCATTAGCTGTTGCTCAAACAAAGATATGTTCCAGCAATATCCGATGCTTCCTTCCTGCCAGGGCCTCCACCCAATGCAATTTAAACGCTTGTGTCACATCCAGACCAGAGCTGAGGATGTGGTGTGGCTGAGTTTTAGTAACATTGGGCTTATGGTTTATTATTACTTTCTAAGGTTTTTTTTAATGTTTTGTTTTCATAAATTTATTGTCATTAGTTGAGTTTGCAAGATTAGCTATGTGAGGCCATATAAATGAAGTCATATACAGATTTACTCTTCTATTTCTCCAGCTCCCTATTTTTGTGACAAGCATCATCATAGGTTCTTAACCAGAAGGACAGAGATGATTTTTTTTTTCAGTACTGGGAATTGAATCTAGGGGCATTCTACCTCCGAGCTACACCCCCAGTCCTATTTTTTATTCTTTATTTTGAAACAGGGTCTCACTAAGTTGCAGAGGGCCTCACTAGGTAGCTGAGGCTGGCTGCAAACCTGTATCCTCCTGTCTCAGGAAAGACTTTTTTTTTGTGAATTCTTGGTAGGCAAAAGCAAAACAATTTTTAAGGACTGTATCTAGTTTGTTTTGTGTAAAATGTTACAAACACAGACCCAAGAAAATAATGTGAAAATGGAACAAAGAGAAAAAAAGAGACAGGGGGAGAAAAAGAGCAGAGATTGTTTTAATACAAGTAATCCTCATATTTATCATGTCTGATGCTCCTGAATTAGGTTGAAAATGGTCAAAGTTAAGGTGGTTTTCTTACAGAATAACAAATAATGAGAACTTTGCTACTGACCAAAGACCTAATGTTCAGTCTTTATAGGAATGACCATAAATACTTCATACTACAAATATAAACCATTTGTATTTTATACAATAGGCATAATATTGTAATAGAAAAAAATCAAATGCATGTTACTTTAAAAATAATTTTACTTGTCTATACTTGTGCAGTATAAAACTTTTTTCTTTCTTTTTTTTTTTTTTTTTTTTTTTGCGGTACTAGGGATTGAACCCAGGGACATTCTACCTCCAACCTACACCCCTAGTCCTATTTTTATTCTTTATTTTAAAACAGGATTTCACTAAGTTGCAGAGGGTCTCACTAGTAGCTGAGGCTGGCCTTGAAGCTGCAATCCTCCTGTCTCAGCCTCCCAAGTCCTGGGATTACAAAGTACATGTACATATTTGGGCATGGTAATACACACCTGTAATCCTAGTACTTGAGAGGCTGAGAAAAAGAGGATCACAGGTTTAAGGATTCAAGGATCGCCTCAGCAACTTAGCAAGACCCTGTTTCAAAATAAAAAATAAAAAGATCTGAGGGTGTTGCTCAGAGGTAGAATGCCCCTAGGTTTCATCCTCAGTATGAAAAAAAGGAAAGAAAGAGAGAAAGAAAGAAAATGTACATACCTTAAGAAGAGTTAAGCACTCATCAATTCCATGAAAATGTATTTGGGATTATAAAATGTCATAATCTACTAGAACAAGAGGTAGAGAATCAATATTTGCCAGGCCATACATCGTACCAGTTAATACTTATAATATGCCTCTGAAATTGTTTTTATCATTATTATTTTAACCATGAAGAAATGGAGGCTCAGAGGAAATGATGCCTTTTCCAGAAAAGGTGCATCATTGGCTCACGTTGCTGAAGTTTGGCAGTAGAGCTGCCTGGCCTGGCTTGATCAGAGGCTCACTATGCTATCTGGGCTCCAAGGGCAACATTGCTAACCTTTGCGCAGTTCTGCCCTTTTCTTCATGGTCATTCCATCTTCGGCCAGCTCCTTTCATAACTGTGGCCACTCTAAGCCTCCTATTGCCACACTACACATTCCAGAAGAAAGGAGAATGGGTTAAGCATTCCCCCCAAAAGTCCCACACCCAACTCTGGACCAATTACTGAGACCAGGGAGACAAATGATTCTGATTAGCTTAACCTAGTCAGGGACTATCTGTCCATCTTTAACAATGTTGCTAAGAATGGGAAATCCTGAATTTCCCCAAAGAAAATCTGGGCACAAGCCAGGTGTGGTGGCGCACGCTTGTAATCCCAGCATTTGGGAGGCTCCAGGTTCGCGGCCAGCCTCAGCTGCTTAGTGAGGCCCTCTGCAACTTAGTGAGACCCTGTTTCCAAATAAAGAATAAAAAAATAGGGCTGGGGCTGTAGCTCAGAGGTAGAATGCTCCCAGATTCCATCCCCAGTACCGCAAAAAAAAAGAAAAGAAAAAGAAAAAGATAAAGAAAAAGAAAATCTGGGCACTACTTGGAAAGAAGGAAGAGGAATGATAAGTAGAGAGGCAACCAGTGACTGTCATATTCAGTACTTCGTCGGAGTTTCATGAAGATTAGATGATATAAAACAATTTTCATAGTGCCCTCAAGAAGTGACAGCTGTAGTTGTTGGGTCACAAGGACACTGCTTTTTAACTCTTGTTAACTAGTATATAGGATTTCAAGAATTGAAAAAAGTGTGGCAAAAAAAAAAAGTATTGAGACTTTCAGAGACGCCTGTTGGAACACCCACATATAATGAATGTTGTCATACAAAGCAGCCTTTTTGAGAGTCTAGTGAACTTTCACATGCTCAGCATATTGTTCACCTGTGCAAAGGATATCTGCTTCTTCTGTCCTCTCACACTTCTATTTCGTTTGGGAAAACCTGTTAATTGCAATGCTCCCCTTGTGTCCAGGAACTGTCATACAAACTAGATCCGCCAAAGCAAGGTAGTCCACACCCCTATATCCATGGTGATGAGATCGAGGGATGGGCTGAGATCAAGCAGGACCAGCTACAGTTCTTCCAGGAAATTTTGTCTATGGACACTGGGAAAGTCTCTCATCAGCTGCCAGGAGGTAGGTTTGGAACTGCCAGTGCCATTTTTCCACATGAAACCATATGGAGAACACCTGTGAGCTGCAAGAGAGCGTAAGGAATCGAAACTTCTAAGAAGAGTCAGAGATGAAAAAAGAGCCCTTATAGTATCCTCCACCCCCGAGATCCAGGAATGTCTGGGGTCACCTCTTCCCTTCGACTGCCAGGCTATGTGAACCAATAAGTTCAGTTTAAGTTGGTGTGCACTTAATTTCTATAATTTGCAACTGAAAGGATTCATATGAATACAATCAAAATCAATCACTAACTTGAGCATCCTTTTCCTCTACTTTTTTTTTTTTTCCGCAAAAAGTGGTAATACTTGTTGCCTTTCTAGTTCGTTGTTCAGCTATACTTTATTGGGGTACCCATTGCACGATAAATTCCTCCACTTTCTCCATATTCAATAGTCCCCTTTGGCCTTAACTTTCCTCCATCTGCAATTTAGATTTATGGTTCATCACTTTAAAAACTTCCTTGCTTTCTTTTCATAAATTGTTACCCATGGAGTCTGAACCACCTGCTCTCCCTGTTCCTGAACCAAGTAAACAATGCTAAAGAAAAAAGGCACCAAGAGCCAACTGATTCCACCCTAAGTTCCTGATCAGACCTCAAATGGATCTACTTGCAAACATCAACCCCGGGGCATTTCTTCAGTCAGTTCTTTCTTACTTTCCCCAGTAATAACATCACACCTCTCCCAATGTTCTCAAACCTTTCACCAATCTTAACCCTCACTCCACTCCATCTCAGTAGACATCCTCTGCTTCATATGCAAAATAGAATTCATAAAGCTATTTGCAAATGATACCTACTTCCTATGTTCTTTTTTATTTTTCCAAGGCCTCATCCAGGATCTAGCTGGGACTTGAATCTCACGTCCTTTCAACTTGTCAGAAATCTGCACTATCAATTTGACCTTCTCTAGCTTGTGTCTCTAATCTCAGTAGGCTGGATAGCTCTCTGCCTGCCAGAGCCACTTTTCCTGTGTGCAGAGGTTGAAGTCTGTAGGAAGGATTCAACAGGCTTCCTTGCTCCCTACTTTTTGGTAGGGTTCAGCAGTGTGGGAAACCCAGCAAGAGACCTAAGAGGAATGTGAGATAGTAGTGTTTACTTCTCTGACTTCTTTCCTGCAAAATCTTCTTAGATTGGCTGTTTCTTTTGACCAAAGCCATTGTATTCTCAAGACAGACCTCTCTCCTAAATTCTGCTAATTGCTTCCTCTCCTCACCCTCTTACATCTAAGCAAATTGTTCCATTTTTCTTGCCTCAGGGTACTCTACAATCTTTCTTTGTTCTCTATATCTTAATTACACCATTGTAAGTAGTTTCTCTCTCTCTCTCTCTCTCTCTCTCTCTCTCTCTCTCTCTCTCTCTCTCTCTCTCTCTCCCTCTCCCTCTCCCTCTCCCTCTCCCTCTCCCTCTCCCTCTCTCTCTTTCTCCTTGGATTGAACCCAGGGATGGTCTACCTCTGAGCTACACCCCCAGCCCTCCTCCCCCCTTTTAAAATTTGAAATAGGCTCTAGCTAAGTTGCTGAGGCTAGCCTGAAACCCCGTGATCCTCCTGTCTCAGCCTCCCAAGTACTGGGATTACAGATGTACATCACCTCACCCAGATCTTTTGACCTAATTCTAATGTGTACTTCTAACTCCACATCATGTGGAATTTCACATTAGAATTAGCTTAGACATTTCATCTGTTTGCTGCTGACTTATACATTCTTCCTTGAGAATAAATGTTCTGCACCAACATATAAATAAGATCAAGCATCCTAGCTTCACAGATCCCTGTTTTGGGGGGTTACTTGTTTTGTTTTTTTGAGACTCACTATATTGTCCAGACTGGTCTGGAACTCCTGAGTGCCTCCGAGTAGTGGGACTACAAACATGTGCCATCATGCCTGGCTACTAGCTTACACTCTTGATTGCATCCTAAATCTACATCTTTCTATCATCAATTGGTAATTGTTCCATCTCTGAAATCTTAAAATCCAACATCTCAGCACAATCTGCTTATAAATGCCTGTTTTTAAATCATAGCAAAGGCACTCAGCCCCTTGACTTCTTTACCTCACCCCCAATTTCTCAGCCTCTCATTGTTTTCATTTCCTTCTCCAAGCAGTTTAGAAACAAAGATCCATTCTTTCAATCTTTGTCTTGCTTAGTACTCTCAATTCCATTCCTCCTCATTCTTCTACATACCCATCAGACAAAATCCTAATTCTGGGTCCATCTGACTATTTACCTCTTCTACCCTATTCCTCACTCTGATGGAAAGCAACAGACACTTCACATAGCAGTGTCACTCTTCTTTAAGATCTCCACCTTCACTTACAATCCTCCTAGGTTTCCTTTAATACAATTTCAAAGCTTTTTCTTGAACTAAAAAAGAGGGATCTACATTTGCCATTTTACCTTTCTTGCCTACTTTCTCACTAATTCTCTCCAGTCTCTTTCAGTCTCACTAAAGGTGTGTGTGTGTGTGTGTGTGTGTGTGTGTGTGTGTGTGTGTGTGTTGCTGGAGATCAAACCCAGGGCCTTGCACCTACTAAGTAAGTGCTCTACCACTAAGCTATATTCCCGACCCAGTAATAAATTCTTTTTCAAGACAATTGAATTTTCAGCCTTTGTCATATTTGGCCCCTCAAAAACCTTTGACACTTTTATCCATTTCCTTCTTGAAACTTCAGCTTTGCCTTCTAGGACAATATTATCTCTTGTTCTAGGACAGTGTTATCTCCTAAATGTTGGTATTTTCTCCAGGGTTCCATCCTTTTCCCACCCTTATCTTCTCACTTCATGCTCTCCTCATTTAGCCCTCTTTTTATCCCATCCACTGCCGATGGTCACTGGCATGAACAACCTATTCACTGATAATTCCAAAGTCTAGGGGTCAAATTTCCAAGTTCTAAATCAGTATACACAATTGCTGAGCCTT
The DNA here is from genome assembly GCA_004027655.1 of Graphiurus murinus. Taxonomy (NCBI): domain Eukaryota; kingdom Metazoa; phylum Chordata; class Mammalia; order Rodentia; family Gliridae; genus Graphiurus; species Graphiurus murinus. The sequence goes on along the minus strand of PVLC010036953.1, from coordinate 692 downwards.
TGACTGTGTGTCTGACCAATACTCAACTCAATATGTTCCAAATTAAATGATTGGCATTCTCTACCCTATACTTTGCCCAAACCCTCCTCCTTTATCAAGTGGCACCATTTTCTGCTTTCCTTTTCCCTAAACCCAACTCTCTGACATCATTTTTTGACTCTTGACTTTAAACCCTTTTGGGTTCTATTTCTTTCTCAACAGTTCCAAAATCTAGTCATACTCACTAGTCCTTTCAATCTTATTATTTCTTGCTCAGAATAAAGTCTCTATGACTTTACCCATCTTGCCTACCAACAACAGAATGATGTTTTCACAACTAGAGTCTTATGCTACTTCCCTTCTCAGACCCTTCAGTAATGCTCCATTGTCTTGAGGGTAGCCTCCAGCTACATTAGACTTGTGTAATAATCCCAAATAGTGCAAATTCTTTTGGTTGCAAGGGATAAAAATCTGCCTCTGACTAACTCAAGGAAAAAGAGGATAGCTTATTAAGAAGATATTGGAGAAGCTCACGGAACTGAAAAAGGAATTGAACAACAAAGTTCCAGGAAGAACCTGAACCAGAACAGCTCTGGAAAGGTGCCAGTCATGTGACTCCCGAGCATCATTCCTGTCTCTCACTTCAATGCAGCTATTGTTATTCTCCCTCTCCCCTCCTCTCCTCTCTTCTTCTTCTTTTTCTTCTTCTTCTT
>PVLC010036952.1:0-10287 GCA_004027655.1 Graphiurus murinus | reverse complement strand
TCATCTTGGCCTCCAGTGCAGGTCTCCTGGGCTGCATCTTTGCCCCTAAGTGCTACATCATTCTCATAAGACCTGATAAGAACTCACTGAAATGTTTGAAAGACAGAACAAATTCTACCATAAGTAGGCATTCTGGTGATGTCTCTAATAAATTTCTAACCTCTTTTTACAGTTTGAGACAATAATCCGGCCCGGTTTTGAGTTTGGATATTGTTTCTCCTCCTCTCTTACTCTTCCTTTTGTCACTGAAAGAGTGAGGATAATATTACAACAACCTGGCCTGGTGTGCATGCCTGTAATCTCATTACTAGTGAGGCTGAGGCAGGAAGATCACAGGTTTGTGGCAAGACTCAGCAACTTAGACAGGCACTACCCAACTTAATAACATCCTGTTTCCAAATAAAAGATAAAATAGGGTTAGAGGCTAATTAGTGGTGGAAAGCCTCGATTTAGTAATACCCCAAAAAATAAAAATACAAAGTATAGTAACACATATAATGGAACTTAAACTTAAAATAAGTACTCAAGAGTTAGTATTTATAAGGTGTCTCTGACATGTCTATGAGACATGCAATAGAAGTGTTTGACCATAGATGCATTAGAATCCTTGCTACTTGGAAATATGACTCCTACAGAAAAAGAACAATCCACCTGAAATTATCTAATCCTATATGCACCTAATAAAGTGTCAAAAAGAATAAATAATCCAGAATTACAAGAATGTTAATCTATACTCATGATGGAAATCTCTATCATTAATAAAATTAAAATAACATACCCTGGGCATACATACTATACCACCACAATTAGGTTGTGTTAATGTATGTGTGCCTTGAGTCTACATATTAGAGAATATACATGATTTTTAAAGAACTGTGAGGCATGGACAGCATTTGACAGTGAACAAATTTCCCATTTAGCTAGTGTATTCAGCTGGAATCTCAACACCATCACCAAAACAGACAACCAAGCCATTTGAATTCAACTGGTTAGAGAGTAATTTTAATCAGAATTGTACAGGAGAAATCTTAAGCATAAGCAGACCAGAGCTGCTGGCACAATTCAGAGGCCTGTTAGGAACATAAATCCATGTGGTTTTTGTCACATTACATTTTCATCATAGCAAATACAAGTTAGAAAGCTCCCTATGTACCAGACCTTGGGTAACTTTGCATCCCAAACCTGGGTGCTATGACATAAAACAGGTGAGAAGAGCCAGGTGGTTCTCACTGCAAAGGGACTTCTCCTGAAGGCTTATGGCAGCACAGAGGAGCAGAGCCCATGGTGCTTCAGCAGATTCTGGAAAATTTTTATACTGGGCACAGACAACATGAACAAAACGTTTTCAATAAATAAGTAGGGGATAATGGACATTGTGAATGAAACTATCAGCATTTGTCATACTAGAATAGAAAGGAGAAAATGAAATGAATAAAGTCCACACACTCTGAGTGAAAAATAAAGTCACTAACTATAAAGAAGGTACATGGTGATGGAGGAATGCTGTGTGCTGAATTAAACTGATGCCAACCCTTCTGAAGATGGAAAGCACCACTTTAGGAGCAGGGAGATAATTTCACCTAAAGTCCCAAGAGTGTGGTGACTGCCATAAGGAACAAAAATACATGCATCCTTAATTCATTGTTCAGGGTGGTAAGGCTTAAAGAGCTCCAGAAGCCCATGCCTGAGTGTGAGTACACATGTCAGAGGCCCTCAAATTCCTTTTTTACACTATGAAATAGAAATTTGTATAATTTTTTGGTCTACTAGTAATTGTTCCTAATGGTGTCCAACCTTGACTTACACCTCCAGCCTTGATTTATTTAAGTTTTCAAAAGGGGTCTGATTAAGTTACGGAGGTTGGCCTCAAACTTGCAATCTGTCTATGCCTCCCAAGTACTGGGATTACAAGCACATGCCATCATACCCGGCTTTAAATATTTAGATGACAAATAACAATTTTGTGTATTAATGAAATGATGTTTTAATTAACATTCATAAATTAGGAAGATTTAATTAAGGTAATTGATATATCTGTCCCCTCACCAACTATTACAAATATCAACATTTTAAATATGTTTCCAATGTCTCCCACTATTTCAACATCTTTAAATGCATTCCATAAAAAGAGAAATGAGCCAGGCATGGTGGCGCATGCCTGTCTTCCCAGTACTTAGGAGGTTGAAACTGGAAGATGGCAGTTTTGAGGATAGCCTCCAAACCATAGCTCGACTCTCAGCAACTTAGTGAGATTCTGTTTTAAGGCAAAAAATTTAAAAATGGACTGGCAGTGTAGCTCAGATATAGAATGCCTGTGAGTTAAATCTCCAGTACCATACACACACAAATAATTTTATGTACATTGTTTCATTTAATATTGGTTATTAGAGATAAAATTTGGAACAATTTGGATATTCATCAATAAAAACATTTAAAATTCTTAATAATTCGAAAGAATACATTAAATAATTATTAAATGAAATTATGCTGGCCAGGTGTGGCAGTACATGCCTATAATCCTAGTACTTGAGAAGAAGAGATAGGAGGTTTGAAAGGTTCATGGCCAGTCTTAGTAATTAAAAACATATTTCAAAACAAAACATAAATAGTGCTGGGAATGTAGCTCAAATGTTGAATTCCCCAAGGATCGATACACAGTAGCAAAAATAATAACTTTCTAACTAAATACAATAAATAAATAAATAAATAAATAAATAAATAAATAAATAAATAAATAAATAAAATGAAGAAAGAGAAAGAAGAGGAAAGTAAAAACTACTCTGGCATTCATTAACATTTCATTTAATTACTAGTGAAACAGATCATTTCAGACATGATACTGTATGTGTGTGTGTGTGTGTTTGTGTGTGTGTGTGTGTGTGTGTGTGTGTTTGTGTATGTATGTTATGGGGATTGAACCCCGGAAAATTCTACTTCTCAACTACACATCCACCATGATTTTATTTATTTTTTGTTCCTTGACACTGGTCTTGAGCCTGGTTTACTCCTGTCGCAGTCTCCAATGTACTGGGATTACAGGTTTGTGCCACCACGTCTGAATGACATGATAGTCTTTCTCTACCCTCTGAATTAACCAAGTAATGTTTCTTTAGTCTCTTATCTTGCCTGACTTTGAGTTAACTCATTTATTACTGCATAGATGTTCCACATATATTTTTATTTACTTCTTATACAGAAATGTTTCATTTGGGGCTGATATTCTGTTCATTGATTTGGGACTGGCACAGGGGTATGTTCATTTTGTCGAAGTTGATAGAAGATAGCAGTGTGATTTTTGTAAATCTCTAGAATTTATATTTCAGTAATATTTTGTAAAAAAAACCAAAAATAAAAACACAATACACACAAATAGAAATTTCCATTAAAAAAGCCTATATGACCTCAGCTACTTAGTGAGATCCAGTTTCAAATAAAGAATCAAAACAAGTTTGGGGGGTGTAGCTTGGAGGTAGAATGCCCCTAGGTTTAATCCCCAGTAACACACACACACACATACACACACACACACACACACACAATCTATGTGAGCTGTAATGGTGTTGTACCGCTGTAATCCTAATACTTGGGACGTTAAATCAGGAGGATTCCTGGTTCAAGGCTAGGTTCAGCAATTTATCAACGTACATCAGCAACTTTCTAAGAAGTTATTTCTATATATTCTGGCTAGGATCCTTGCATTAAATATTCTGTACAATAAGAATTTTTTTAAAGGCTATGATAAATTTTGTTTCTTCTCGCATTCTTCCTATTTTTTCTTTTTTTTTTCCAGCTGGAGCTATAGTACACACTTATTCTAGCACTTGGAAGACTGAAAGAAGAGATTGAATATTCGAGGCCAACCTTAACAACTTAGTGACTGTTCAAGGTCAACCTCAACAACTTATTGAGCCCCTCAGCAACCTAGCATGATTCTGTTTCAAAATAAAAGATGAAAAGAACAGGGGGTCTAGGCTTGGTGCTGCATGCCTGTAATCCTGGACCTTGGAAGGCACACATAGGAGGCCTGAAAGTGTGACGTCAAGTTCAGTAAATTAGTGAGGCTTTCTGGAATTTATTGTGAATGCTGTTTCCAAATAAAATAATAAAATAGAGCTGAGTGTGTAGTTCAAATGCAGAATATCCCTGGGTTCCATCCAGAGGCCTTTTTGCCACTGTGGGGGAGGCCTCTTGAGGAGGTACTCAACTCTATGGCTAACAGCAACTAGGTTCTTAGGACATAGAAAGAAGAGGTCATTCGACATCCAGCGCTGAGATCTGAACAGGTGAATCATGGTAGGCCACCCCAGGACCTAGTCAGGTCTGGTCCCACTGTGGTATTTGCAAAAGAAGTCATTTCAGGTCCCAACATCTGATCACAAGGAGAGGGTACTGAATCACCCTTTCAAGGAATTCCTTGATTAGTGTCAGTCTTCCCTTTGATCCAGATACACAGACTCCTGCAAAGAAAAGAGGGGTTCTCTCCAGCTTAACAAATGTGCATTCTGCAAAGTAACTGGGCCAGCCTGCAGCTCTGCTCCAGGCATTTGTCCAGGCTGATTTATTTGAGGACTAGAGGGGACCAGGCCCAAAGCCTCCAAGGGGCCTTTGGTGGAAATGACAAGTGGGAGGTCACAATCTCTAAATTCTTCTTGATCTCTGGACAGAATATCCAGTGTTGGTCAGTCTCATATCCTCGCTCCCAGTAACCAACATGCTGACATAAATAAAGCAACAGAAAGTCTCCCAGAACACGTTTTTCACCTCCCAACCAAACTCACTCTAGGCCAGACTGTTCATTTCCACTTCTGAGTCAGTACCTCCTCAGCAAACTCAGAGCAACAATCGCCTTTTTATAGGAGGGTAAAATAAAATTGTAACTGCCTACCTCTCAAATCATTTGCTTCTTACAAATGACCAAAAAGAAAAAAAATAGAGACTATTTGAGGGGCAAAAATGGGTGTTCCTTTAGACCAGAGATCACAGCCTGGTGGCCTGTTAGGGACAAGGACAGTCCACCTGACATGACTACCAGTGTTCATTTCTGCAGCAAGCCCTGGAGAAAAGCACACCACTTAAGGAGAATTCTACAACATTGTATTATCACATTCCCAGTACAACAATTCTCTTTTGCTAGTCGCAAAGTGTGAACCCAAGACTACTCAACACGGCAGGAAATGTGGGTCATCAACCAAGCCACTTCACCTGACATCTTCTGGGTATGCTCCCATGCACTGCAGCCTGGTTCACATGCTTGGACTTAAAACATGCTTTCTTCACTATCCAGCTTGCTCCTGTGAGCCACACACTGCCATTAAATGGGAGGACCCAGGAACTGGCACCAAAACCAAGTACACTTGGACTCAATTGCTCCAAGGGTTTAAAGACTCCTCCACTATATTTGGAGAGTCCTTGGCCCATGCTGCTAAGAAAGACTGTTGCAGCAGGGAAAAGGGGGCAGTCCAAGCCATCTCTGAGGCTTCCAACTTGAAAGCCCTTCAAAATTTCTGAGTGTGGTAGAATTCTGTCATTGATGGACTCTCAACTTTGCTTTGACAGCAAAATCCACAATACAAACCCACAAAGAGGAAAATTATAGACTCCTTTGTGTGAGAAAAAGAACAATAACAGGTGTTTCAACAACCTAGAAGGTAACTGCCTTTCATGTTGTCAGTCTCAGAAGACTGAAGAAGAACAATGCCAACAACAGAAAGAAAACAGCAGTCAGATTTCTGGTTCAGCAACCAATGCTAGGCTTACAAAGTATCAAGGCTTACTATTTCAGAATTGTCCTATATGCCTATGGGTACATATGTTAAATCTAGTCGCTCTGCTGTCACTCAGCAATGAGTCACCAGTCCTTGACTGTTGGAGAGGTGATGACTCAAATCCACTCAGGGTGGCCAGACTTACAAAAGAACCTTGGACCAACCTTTTCACAGAAGTCACCCAGAATGTGGCAGTTGTCCTGGGCATAAAGTGTGAGATGCCCGTCACATATAGACCATAGAGTTCAGGCAATTAAATAGGGCTACAAAACTGGGTTAAAAAATGTGTCTGGAAACCAGGCTTACTTGATTTCAAGCATTATCCTTAGTCCTGAATAAACTAACATTTATTTATGTATTTATTTATTAATTGCAAGTCTTTTTGTCCTTCCTGGAAAACCACACACACACACACACACACACACACACACACACACACACACACACATACACACACAAAAAAAAAAGAAAGAGAGAAAGAAAGAAAATAGGCAAGCAAGCAAGCAAGCAAAAGAGTCAGAAATCTAAACCTCAGTTTCACAGTCGGATTTCTCTTCTTTCCTCTTCTGTTTATACTCTGATAATTTTGATGTTAAGGTTGCTTAATACTTTAGTCAGTCTTACTAAAACATAAAAATCTGAGAAGATATAGACCACATATAGTCACATATAGACCATAGAGTTCAGGCAATTAAATAGGGCTAGAAAACTGGGTTAAAAAAATGTGTCATAAAACCAAGCTTACTTGAGTTCAAGCATTATTCTTAGTCCTGTATGAACTAATATTTATTTATTTATTTATTTATTTATTTATTTATTTATTTATTACAGTCATTTTGTCCCTCATGGAAAAACCACACACACACACACACACACACACACACACACACACACGAAAGAAAGAAAGAAAGAAAGAAAGAAAGAAAGAAAGAAAGAAAGAAAAAGAGTCAGAAATCTAAACCTCAGCTTCACAGTCAGATTTTTCTTCTTTACTCTTCTGTTTATACAATGATAATTTTGATGTTAAGTTGCTTAATACTTTAGTCAGTCTTACTAAAACATAAACATCTGAGAAGAAAAACTAGCTTTTTAAACTGCAGGCTACCATAAGTCTTGGAGAGGTAATTTTAATGTGTTTCTTATTTTGTTAAAAGTTAATAAAATTATCTGAAGATATAAAGATAAAAAAGGCAATAAGTCATAAATGAACTAGTATGTAGAAACAGATGTAGAGAGACAGATGCAAAAAAGTACATGAATATGAGAGGGTTTGCTAAGAAAGGATGAAAAAGAGAGTATTTTATTGGTTAGAAAGGATTTTGTATGACAAAGTAAAGTTTACCTAAAGATTGCCCCAAATGAGAAGGGAAAGACTAGGGTAAAATCAGAAGTTTAAAAGCAAGCTGCAGAAGGTTTGAGTATGTCTCAGAATGTTTGTGGTAGATGGATCTTAAGAAAACCATATTGCACGTGTGTTAAAGTTGGTTATAATTAAAAATTATTTTATAGGTTTACAGTGAGGTTCTATACAGATAATTTCCTGTGTTTTCTAGTGTCTCTGTTTTCTATGGTTATCTTATTATCCCTGGATTCTAAATTTCATTTCAAAAGTGAACATTTACTATTATGTAACTATAATGTTCTATTTGTGCTTCCCAAGTATTACAAGTGCGTAATTGGGCATTGGACAAAACACCAATGTTGTCTAGTTCCATCCATTTTCCTGAAAATGAAACAACTATTCCTTTTTATGGCTGAATAAATTCCACTTTGTGCATATTCCAATTATATCTATCCATTCATCTGTTGGTGGACACCTAATTTGGTTCCATAATTTGACTGTGGTGAATTGTGCTGGTAATCATATGGGTATTTATGAATCATTGTAGGATTCTAACTTCAGTTCTTTTCAACACCAACTCTTTCCCAACCTATCCTATCATTCATGGCAGTGGAATGCAAACAAGTCTAAACTTTTGGGCTCTCATTAACTGAGTGTTTTATAATAGCGGTATAATTGTGGGTGGAATGACCTTGACCAATGTCTCCTCTGTAGCTGATCCCCTTGCTGATTAATGTTCAATCTTTGTAATCATCTAAACATTTATTTCTACCAGTTGCCCAAATAAACCATATGCTATACTCCGCAATTGTAATGCAATGTATTTATTATAATGTGCATTTTTTCCTCTGTGATAAAACAGATTGGACCTGGGCACATTCACCCTCTGAGCTACACACAGCCCTTTTGTTTTCTGTGTTGAAAGAGTGTCTCACTATGTTGCTGCCATCCTTGCTAAATTTCTGAGGTTTGTCTTGAAACTTTGATCCTCCTGCCTCAGACTCCCAAGTAGTAGGATGTGAGGCATGTGCCAAAATGACTTTCTTATCACGTGCTCTTTAAAAACCTCAAGATATTGCAGATTCAAATAGTCTTCCTTTTTACTATTACTTACTGGTAATGATATGGTATGGTGAAGTTCAAAGTAAATTGCTCCTGGGTATATTATAATAGAAAATAAATCATCTTTCTAGTACACACTTTTAAAGTTAGTGATTTTTATGTTGGTCAGTGTGTGCAATTTATTGATTTCTTTTCTTCCTTTCTATTCTAGCATTAAAAGAATTGTTAGCTTCCTTCACAGTGCACATTCTCCCCTACTTATTTATTTTAATTTTTTGTTCAAGTTGTGTATACACAGTATTAAAATTTCCTGCCAAAATCTGCTGCAGCGTTGTGGATTCTACTCCTCTGTGCTGGCCATAAGCCTTTGGGAGAAGTCCCTTTGCACTGAGGAGAACCACCTGGGTCTTCTCACTGTTTTATAAGGTGCCTTTCATCCAAAACGCCCATGCATGGGTGGAAAGTGGCCTCAAGGTCTGGGGCATGCAGAACTTTTTAACTTTTAGTTTTTATGAAAAAATTACACTGCAGCAACAAAAATATCCCAGAGGAATTTGTGTTCCTGACAGGTCTCTGACTTGCTGCATCAGCTCTGGACTGCTTATGTGTAAGACATTTTCTGCACAATTATGATCAACATTACCCTCTATCCAGTTGGATCTAAATGGGTTGTTTGATTTGAGATGGTGTTGAACTTCCAGCTGAATGCAGTAGATAAATGGTAAAATTATACACTCTCATATGCTATCCATGTTTCACGGTTCTTCGAAAACAATGATATCCTCAAATATGTACACTCAGGCTACACCTACATTAACAGAATCTAATTATGTTGTTATAGTATGCATGCTTCTGGATTTCTTAAATTTCATTAATGGAGATTTCATTATGATTATAGATTAACATTCCATCATTATACATTGTAATTATGTCACTATCTGTTAATTAATTTATTTTGATACACAGTAATTAGGTGCACATAGGAGTAAATATTTTCAGGTGAATTGTTCCTTTATCTATAGGAGTTATAGTTTCAAAGAAAAAGTATTCTAATGCATTGATTATACATGATCAAAGACTTCCATTGCATGTCTGATAGGTAGGCAGAAGTAACTTATAAATATTAACTGTTGAGTACTTGTTTTAAGATCAAGTTCTATCATATGTACTTGTATAATTTTTGTTTTTATTTTTTGTGTATTACTAGGGATTCTACACAGAGGATTTCTACAACCAATTACCCCTCAAACCTATTTTATCTTTGATTTGGATACAAGATCACACTAATTTGGGGAGTACCTCTGTAAGTTGCTGAGGCTTGCCACAAACCTGTGATCTTCCTGTCTCAGACTCACTAGTACTGGGATTACAGTCATGCACACAACGCCTGACTCTAGTAATTTCATCCACATTTTATATCTGAGAAAAAGACAAACAGTATCCAAATTCAAAAAAAGGGTATATTTTAGTCTCAAATTTTAAAACTGGTTAGAGATTTATGAGACAAACCATTAGCATATCTATTTCTACTAGAATTTGTTCTGTCCTTCAAACGTTTCAATGAGTTCTTATCAGGTCTTATGAGAATGATGTAGCACTTGGGAGCAAAGATGCAGCCCAGGAGCCCTGCACTGGAGGCCAAGATGGAGAAGACCTCCATGGCCAGCATGGCCTTCCCCTTGGTGCTATGGTAGACAGGGAGGAAGGTGACCCAGACACTGCAGAACAGCAGCGTGCTGAAGGTCAGGAACTTGGCTTCATTGAAGGTGTCGGGCAGGTTCCTGGCCAGGAAAGCCATAGTGAAGCTCCCCAGGGCCAGGGAGCCCAGGTATCCCAGGACACAGTAGAAGGCGGTAACTGAGCCCTTGTTGCACATGAGGATGATGTGGCCATGTTCAGAGTATGCATCTGAGTCAATAAAAGGAGGAGAGGTTCCCAGCCAGATTGCACAGAGCATCATTTGGATCAGAGAACAGAGGGGGATGAGGAAATTTGGTGCCCCAGACACCAGAAACTGTCTTGTTCTTCTCCCTGGAGCAGTGGCCTTGAAAGCCAGGACCACAGTGACAGTTTTGGCCAGGACAGTGGAGATGGCCACAGTGAACACGACTCCAAAGG
>PVLC010036951.1:0-15541 GCA_004027655.1 Graphiurus murinus | reverse complement strand
GTAAGTTTCTGAAGATCTCACTAAATTGTTAAGGTTGGTCTTGAACCTGCGTTCCTCCTGTCTCAGCCTCCCAACTACTGGGACTAGAAGTGTGCCTCACACCTGATTTTGGCAATTTCTTTGTGTGTGTGTGTGTGCGTGTGGTACTGGGGATGGAATCCAGGGGCATTTTACCTCCGAGCTACACCCCCAGCCCTATTTTTTATTCTTTATTTTGAAACAGGGTCTCACTAAGTTGCTGAGGCTGGCCACAAACCTGTGATCCTCCTGTCTCAGCCTCCCAAGTACTGGGATGACAAGTGTACGCTACCATGCCCAGCTTGGCAATTTCTTAAAACACTAAACATATACCTACCATGGGACCCAGCCATTTTACTTATAGGCACTTACCCAAAGGAAAAGAAAGCATGTGTCCCCACAAAGGCTTGTACGTAACCATTTTGTACAGCCTTGGGTTTTCCATGATCATAGCAGCTTTGTTTGTGAAATTCTCTACCTGGAAACAGACCAGATGCCCATCAACAGGGGCCTGGATGATGAGATTACAGTCAGCTCTGCAAGAGAATGCTACTCAACAGCAAGAAAGGAACGAGCTGCTGATAATATGCCAGGACGTGGATGAATCTCAAAGTGTCTGTGTAAAACAAAACAAAACAGACAAATAAAAGCCATAAAAAAGCACTCACTGTATCATTTCATTTATAAAAGAGTCTATAAAATGCAAAATAATCTGTAGTGACAGCAGCTCAGCTCATCGTGAGGAAGCAAAAGAGAGTGAGGAGGGCCAAGGTCCCACGACCCCCTCCAAGGACACACCCAATAACCTAAAGACCTCCCACGAGGCACTATCTCTCTTTGTGTGTGTGTGTGTGTGTGTGTGTGTGTGTGTGTGTGGTACTGGGGATTGAACTCAGGGGCATTCTACCTCCGAGCTATACCCCCAGCCCTATTTTTTCTATTCTTTATTTTGAAACAGGATCTCACTAAGTTGCAGAGTGCCTCACTAAGTAGCTGAGGCTGGCCTCGAACCCAGATCCTCCAGTCTCAGCCTCCCAAATGCTGGGATTACAAGCGTGTGCTACCATGCCTGGCTTCTCTCTCTCTCTCTCTCTCTCTCTCTCTTTTTTTTTTTTTTTTTTTTGGAATGGGTGTTGAACCCAAGGGTGTTCTACCTCCAAGCTACACCCCAGCCTTATTTTTTTTTTTATTTTGAAATAGGGTCTTTGTTAAGTTTCCAAGGCTGGCCTCCAAGCTTCAAACCTCCTGTCTCAGCCTCCCAAGTACTGGGATCATAGGCATGTGCCACTAAGCCTGGCTAGATCCCACTTCCTAAAGGCTTCAGCACCTCCCAACAGCGCCGCTCTGGGGACCAAGCACTCATCACCTGGGCCTCTAAGGGAAATTCCAGATCCAAACTGTAGCACCCAGGGAAAGGGATGCATTATGGGAGACTATACAGCAGAATATCATGCAGTCAGATAAAATGTCTAAGAGTTTTCTTAGCACCATTTTCTTCAAAGGGGGAGATTTGAGCATTCTTGATGGTCCTAAGAATAAATTTCCTCCCAGAAGAAGTTGCCTGCCTTGGTATGAAATAGAACTGTACCACTTGGAATGGGAAAATGCTCAGCCTGGTCCCCAGGTCACTAGAAGTTTTCACAGGGGGACAGAACTCCCACCTGCTCCCCAAAAGCCCTCTAGTCATGTGTGTCCGGTGGAGAAGTTCTCTGCAAAATGAGACAGGGCCCAGAAACCCCAGAAAGACCCCTGGAGCGTTGTGTAGGGCTGGTCTCCCAGCCCGCCGGCCCCCTGTCTCTCTGTGGGTTGTGTCACCCCCACTGCAGCCTGGGCACCCGATGGCTTCTGAATCCAGCTCCTCACCGTGACCGATGTGACGCCCTCGGTGACCGTGCGCCTGCCCCAAGGCAGGATGGCTAGTCCCTCTGACTCGGCTGGGATGGATTCAGGAAGCTCCCCTTACCTCCCCTGCTGGCCGAGGCAGGACTCTATAAGTGTGCCACCTGCCTGATCTTTGCTTCCTCCTTCCAGACCGGGCCACAGCGACTCTGTCACTAACCGTGACCGTGCACACACCCAGGACAGCTCTGTCCCCGCTCTGCCCCAGGCCTCCTCGACCCGGCCGGCAGGAGACGGGCCAGGCCCAGGGCACAGGATGCCTGGCAGGGCCATGGCACAAAGCCAGGTCCTGTTGTCCTGCCTGGTGTTGGCCGAGCTGGGAACCAGAACACACCGCCACCGGCGTGGTCTTTCAGAGTTGGCCCCAACGCGTCTGATCCGAGCTCTTTTTGCCGCTTCTTTGGCTAAAGCTGAGCTATGGTAAATTTGGATGGTTGAGCATTTTGACAGGAGATACGTGGACTGTTCCCTGTTTCTTAGGGGAGCAGCGAGTTAGAGGGCGGTATTGAGATCCCGTGCACCTGGCTCTCATTTATTTACATGAAACCGGATTTCTGTCACCTGTAGGTGCCTCTGTCCAATCTGTTTAGAAGTGCACCTTGGGTAGTTGCCATGGTTTGGGTCTTTCATTTATTTATGTCACAAATGTGGAGCACCAGCCGCGCCCCTCGCTCAGCCCTAGTGTTGCACTAGAGGGAAACACACAGGGCCCCATTCCCGTTCTGCCAGAGCCCGGGCGGGCTCCGCCACCGTGAACAGCTGCACACACGTGAGCAGACACACAGTTAGAACCTGCACACACAGTTAGAACCACACACGGGCACACACCGAGTTATAAATTATGAGTATGCACACACACACACTCACACACACACACACACACACACACACACACACACTTGTTTTAAATTACAACAGCTCCTGAGAAGGAAGCCTAGGGTGCTCTAAAAGCATGTGATGGGGTCTGGTTAAATGGCTGCGGAAGGGTAGTGAGGGAAGCTTTTTCTCAAACACCTTTAGGCTGTGCTTTTTGTTTGTTTGTTTGTTTGTTTCAGAACTGGGGATTGAACCCAGGGGCATTCTACCTCTGAGCTACACCCCCAGCCCTATTTTTTATTCTTTTTATTTTTGAAACAGTGTCTCACTAAGTTGCGGAGGGCCTCACTAAGTAACTGAGGCTGGCCTCGAACCTGTGATCCTCCAGTTTCAACCACCCTAATACTGGGATTACAAGCATGCATCACCATACCTGGCACACTGTGGCTTTTTTCTTTTCTTTTTTTTTTTTTTTTTTTTTTTTGTGGTACTGGGGATGGAACCCAGGGGCATTCTATCTCCGAGCTACCCCCCCAGCCCCATTTTTTAATTCTTTATTTTGAAACAGGGTCTCACTAAGTTGCGGAGGGCCTCCCTAAGTAGCTGAGGCTGGCTTTGAACCTGCGATCCTCTGGTCCCAGCTTCTCAAATACTGAGATTACAAACTTGCGCCCACCAGGCCTGGCTTCACTTGTTTTTTTAAACTTGGGAAAATTATTTCCTTTCTAGACCTCTGTAAAATAGTGGCTTTCGCAGAGCCCCATCAGAGAGAGTGATTGTCTAGTAAAAAGCGCTGTAAGGCCAGCAGGCAGCAAGCGCTATCAGCTTAACTCAGAGTGCAGCCTGTGCAGGGTCATCTGACCTGTGTGGGGCGCCAGGGCTCCCCTGGCATCCAGCTGACATTTATTCGGTGGTGGGGAATCTCTCGCCGGGCCTCTTCCAGCCCTAACTGCGATTCTGTTGCGCCCTCTAGTGTCGAGAAGGAGCACCTTCACCAGCGGAGCAGCGTCCTGCAGAGGGCTGGGGTCTGCCGGGACCTGGATTCCTCTCTGATTTCCTCTCTTGCCCCACACGGGGATGCAGCTGGCACCCTCCACTCTTGGAGATTCCGAAGGAAGAACGTGCAAACGCCATGGAGAAGGGCAGTTCAATGAATTTGTTGGGACAGAGTCTTACAATAAAATATTTGAGGATTTTTACACATGTATCTTTGACCTTAAAACTCTTATTAATTTTTGACTGTCCTTTTCCACACGAATGGTGCTTATCTCTGCCAGTATATTACACCTTCCAACATGGATTTCTTACATTCTCAAGTGATTTCCTTAATCTCCATAATCCTGTTAAAAATAGACAGAATTGATGTCATTTGTTCAGATATATAAAAGTTGAAGACTAAATTAGAGTTCTCCTGATTCGCTTCCTGCATTTTTAAACCCAGAGATATGAGGAGAATTTCTTTACACTTCAATTTAAAATTTCAAGTGATGACCTTGAACTTGCCCTCTGAAACTGCAGTCCAAATCAGACAGAGAATCCTGCTTCCGGCGGCGTGCCTGCGCATGCGTGGTTTTAATGGGATAGTCGAAGAGCACGGTCGTGTTCCTAATATTGTCCTGAGATTGTAGAAGTTTAGATTAGGAAACTCTACCTCATTTTGCCTCGGGGATGGTTGGGAGGTTGAAATAATTAGGACAGTGTCTTTAAAGATGTTTCCTACCTGCATTTGGGGGACAAAAAGAACTACATTACTTTGAATTCTACTAAGAAAGCTCAGTGGTCCCTCTCCTGATTCACTTCCTGCATTTTTAAACCCAAAGATCTGAGGAGAATTTCTTTACACTTCAATTTAAAATTTCACTAAGTGGATTCAACCACCTGGACCTTAAAAATATTTACTTCAACATGGTGTCTGTCTCGAACTCTGGGCTCAAGCAGTCTTCCTGCCTTGGCCTCTTGAGTCTGATCATATGCAGAATTTTTTTTTTCTTGTCATTACTCCCTAAACAAAACAATATAACAACTATTTACGTAACATTTCTATTGAATTAGGTATTGCAAGCCTTCTAGGGATGATTTAAACAGGAGATAGTTGCAAGAATTCAGCTCTGCCCGCTGTCTCTCTGTGTTTCTTCTCAGCCACCCTGACAGCTCCATTTCTCCTTCCCAAGGTCTGTCTTGTCTGCAAATTTCCTCCCCATCGTAACGATTTCACTCTTTGCTGCCTTTGTTTTCCCCTCCGATTGATCGATGTTTCCCAGTCAGAGTAGCCCAGAGGGGACGAGCTTTGGGTGATCCCTGGCTGAGCAGGCCAGGGGCCGGAGTGAGCCACAGCCACACGCATCTGCTCCCTCCTCCCACGGAGCAAGGAAACTGATCCGACGGACTGCAGGAGGTGTATTGGTGCAGCCAATAACACAGTAAAGCAGGTACAGCCTTGTTTTAACCTTCCTTCCTCCTGACCTTTTTTTTCTTTTTCTTTTTTTTTTTTTTTTTTTTTGTTGTACTGGGGATTGAACTCAGGGGCATTCTACCTCTGAGCAATACCCTCAGCCCTATTTTTTATTCTTTATTTTGAAACCGAGTCTCACTAAGTTGCGGAGTGCCTCGCTAGGTAGCTGAGGCTGGCCGTGAACCCGGATCCTCCGGTCTCAGCCTCCCGAATGCTGGGATTACAAGCGTGCGCCACCATGCCTCCTGACTTCTTGCCTCTCACTGAACAAGAATAAAAGTGAAGAGACAAAGACCTTGCCACCTGTCCTGGCGGTGACAGCTAGTATTGAAAAGGTGTGTCAGAGCCCAGGCAGTGGACGGTGCTGAGTGTGCCACCTGGTTTCCACCTGAGTCCCGCATGAGGCGTTTGTCCTTGTGGTTCCAGAAGTTTTAAAAATCTGGATGAGGAGGAGGGGCTAGAAATGAGAAGGATCCTTTGAAAATAAAAGGAAAATATGGGGAATTATCCCTTCTGGTAAATGATGATAATAATAATAATAAGTATTTTTTCAAAGTGGTCATATTTGGGGATTCACTAGGATCTACATCTGTGCTTCACTAAAGGAAATTGGGTGAAGCCAGGCATGGTGCAGCACTCCTGTCATCTCAGAACTTGGGAGGCTGAGCAGGAGGATTGCAGGTTCAAGGCCAGCCTTGGCACTCAGCAATTTGGTGAGGCCCTGTTTCGAAGTACAAAATAAAAAGGGTTAGGGTGTAGCCCAGAGGTAGAATGCCCCTGGGTTAAATTCCCAGTACAAAAAAAAAAAGGAAGGAAGTAGGTTTGAAGTTTGGTGAGAAATGAAATAAGACAATAGAGAAGTCAGAAAACATAGATCCAAAGGGTACTTAACTATATGACTTAAAGATATATTTTGCTATCACCTTTCCAAATGCTTTAATTCACTCCACACATCCAACACTCAGACACTTTTTGTTTATTAAAGAAATTGGAATTCTGTCACCAGCCGTCTGGCCTCCCTTTCAATAAAGCCAGATCTGCTCAGGAGAGTTTCTCACAGTGCAGCTTCAGGCTCTAGTCACAATGACCACAAAGCTGTGTGTGTGTGTGTGTGTGTGTGTGTGTGCGCGCGCGCGCGCGCGCGCGCGCGCATGCACACAGAAGCGCAAGAGTGTGTAAAGGCTGACAGCACAATAGAACTTAATTCCCAAATCAGCCAAGTTAGCTTTAAAACACTGTGTTACAAGTTCATTTGTATTCTCAAGATTTCTACTTAACTATGTGTTAAAATGTGTTTACAATCTGCGGGGCGGCCCTTAATGGGCAGGACGGAGCTGCAGGAGCTGTAGGGTCCCCCCAAGGGAAACTCAGCATCAAGCCAGCGCCCACGGTGCGTCTCCTCTCAACGCCACCAGGGGGCAGAGCTCCCAGCCAGATGAAAGTCCTCCTGCGTCGTCGCCTTGTGGCTCTCTTGGGGACTTCCTGCTTCCGCCTAAGCATCCACGAGGAGCTCATTGCCTTTGATTCTTCGGGCTACTGAAGCAGCATTCGCCACCTCAGGCCCTGTCTGGCAGCTCAGGCTCTGCTTTGCTGCCAGGTGGAGCGGTCTGTGTGCTTGGTCCATAACTGAACACGGTTGAGGAGACCCACCCGGCTGGCGCTGCACCCCAGCATGACCAGGGCCGCATCCTTGGCTCAGGGGCATGGCAGGTCAGGGGAAGGTGGCCGCTCCCTGGTCACAGAGTATGCCACACTGTCCCTGCCTCAGTGGAGTTTCCAAAGTGTAAAGTACCTTCCAGGGCGGGAGGACAAGCAGTTGGCATTACTAAGAAAGATCTCCCAGACCCTGCCAGTCCAGACAGCCTCCTCCTGATGTCCCTCACCCACAGGGCTTCAGGGTGATCAGCCGCCCATAGCTAACCCCTGCCCTTCCTGCTCCCCCTTACCTGCCTTCTTGACACACCGCGTGACTGTGACTAGTTTCTTCCAGGCCCTCCACGTCCTGGTAGAAGAAGCAAGAGCTGTTGATGGCAGCTGACCCTGGCCTGTCCTCTCTCCACCCCATCCCACCCCACCCCCAGCTTTCGGCCTACCTCTGGGGCCTGAAACCCTCTGCTACTACTACTACTGCTACTACTAGTATTATTATTGTTGTTATTATTATTATTGCTATTATTATTATTACTATTCATCTGAGACACACTGTAATGGTTTGGATTTAGAATGTCTCCCTAGCCCTTATGGAAACCAGGCAGCCATGTTGGGGGCGGGGCTTGGTTGCCAGGACAGGTCACTGGGGGTGTGGCCTTGGGGTTGAGCACGCTCTTGCGTCAGGCCTCCAGGATGTGAGAGCAGAGCCCTTGTGCTCTCCGTCTCTGCTTCCCATCACCGTGCTCTGAGCTGCAGACCCATCCTAACGTGGACTGGAGCTCTGAAATCCGCAGAACTGTGGGCAAAGGAACCTTCCTTCCTCTGAGTTGCATGGTCAGTTGTTTGGGACGGGAGCAGTGATAATGCTGACTGAGACACACACCAAGGGTGTTGTCTCCACGGACGCCCAAGGAGTGCACCGTGCTAAGGAAATCAGAAGGCCCTGGTTAGAGAAACACCTGCCTACTCTGCTAGCTCGACTCCATTCACAACAGTCAGAGGCTGAAGAGGCTGCTGCAGTTTTCAGGTGTGTGGGATGAGGACCCTCAGGTCATTCATTCATTCTGGTACTGGGGATTGAACCCAGAGGCATTCTATCCCCAAACTATATCCCCAGCCCTTTTTACATTTTTCCTTTGGAAACAGGGTGTCCCTAAGTCACTGAGGGTCTCACTAAGTTGCTGAGGCTGGTCTTGAACCTGCTATCCTCCTGTCTCAGCCTCCCAAGTACTGGGATTACAGGTATACACAACCATGCCTGGCTCCTTATCTTACTTTAAAAGTTAGATCCTTTTAAAAGGCTTTCAAGCCGGACATGGTGGCACACGCTTGTAATCCCAGCATTTGGGAGGTTGAGACTGGAGGATCTGGGTTCGTGGCCAGCCTCAGCTACCTAGTGAGGCATTCCACAACTTAGTGAGACCCTGTTTCAAAATAAAGAATGAAAAACAGGACTGGGGGTGTAGCTGGTAGGTAGAATGCCCCTGAGTTCAATTCCCAGTACCACACACACAAAAAAAGACTTTCTTGGAGCTAGACTTCTCTGAGAGATTTGTCTCCACTAAGGAATGACAAAGAGCTATTCTCCTTTCTTTCTAAGAAAAAGTCTGCAAAACATTATGATGTGATCCAGTACTTAGCTGCTCCCTGACATCCATTTTCCACAACCACATGGTTCTTGCCTGGAAATCTTTGCTCATGACTCTTTGCTGCATGAGCATATCCACTTGAAAGTGCCATGTAATGATGTGAGAAACCACTGATGGATTTGAAAATAATGATGTCTGGTGCCTGGCAGACACTAGCACCAAGGTGGGATATTAATAGGAAGCAGAGCTGAGGGTGGTGGCTCACGCTTGTCATCCCAGTACTTGGGAGGCTGAGACCGGAGGATCTAGGTTCAAGGCCAGCCTCAGCTACTTAGTGAGGCTCCCCCCAACTTAGTGAGACCCTGTTTAAAAATAGAGAATATAACATAGGGCTGGGGATGTAGCTCAGAGGTAGAATGTCCCTGGGTTCAATCCCCAGTACCACAAAAAAATATATATATATATATAGGAAGCAGGGGCAGATCCTGAAGGATTGCATTAGTCACCGATGCATGTGTGGACTAAATCAGCCCATTCAAAAGAGAGCCAAGAGCCACAGAACCTTATTAGCTGCTGAGATTCCACAGCAAGATGAACATCACGGGTGAGCTTAGTGACAAAGCCACTTCTAAAGTCTCCAACAGCACGTTCCTCTGTCCAGTGAGGAATGAGGATGTTAAATGCTAAGGACTTCGATGGGAGGAATCTGTCTTTAGCAAGGGAGGTTTGGTGTTTGACATTGTTTGGGGCAGCCACGTGGAGGGGTGTCTTGGTCTGTTTTCTGCTGCTAGAACAGAATACCTGTGACCAGGTGATGCATGAAGAAAAAGAGTTGTTTGGGATCCATTCTGGAAGGTAAAAGGCCTATGATTGGGCAGTTGAGTCTGGTGAGGGCCTGGGGCATATCCTAGCATGTCAGAAGGACAGAAGGACAGGTAGGCCTATGGGAAAGAGAGAGAGAGGGCTCAAATCCCCAGGGCAGCTCATCCACTCCCCCAAGAAAGCCTTACTCCATCCTAAGGGTCTATCCCAGGGACCCAAACCCCTCCCACTAGGCCAACCCCAGACACTGGTGTGTTTTGTGGAATGGGGATTCCCACGCGTGGCTTTCTGGAGAGATACACAAACTAGAGAATTATGCAGAACTCAGCTCTGTATGAGCTGTTATTAGAACAGAAGCAAAAACTGGGTTCCCTTTTTCTCAGATGCTCCAAAGTACTTACATCTTACAGTGCAGGAGATAAAAGTAGGTTCTGATTTTAGATTTCTCTCCAAATAATGATTGTAAAAATTAACAGAGATTCATGTTAATTTAGCATTTCTCTTGTGTTACATGATTTATATGACAAGCTTGAATGTCACGTGTGGGAACTGAAGTCTGTAAGTGTGTTTGTGACACTGGGGACCGAACCAAGGGACACTCTACCTCTGAGCTACACCCTCCACCCTTCTGATTTTTTAATTTTGAAGCAGGGTCTTGTTAAGTTGCTGAGTCTGGTCTTGAACTTGCGATCTTCCTGTCTCAGCCTCCCAAGAGCTAGGATTACATGCATATGCCCCATCTCACTCAATTTTGCAAAGTTTTTCTGCTTATTGAGAAGGGAAATTGAGACTGGTCTTAAAATGAAGTCTAGCCAGGCGTGGTAGCACATGCTTGTAATCCTAGTACTTGGGAGGCTGAGACAAGAGGATCGCAGGTTCGAGGACAGCCTCAGCAAGTAGTGAGACTATTATTAACCTAGTGAGACACTGTTTCCAAATAAGAATAAAAAAAATTGGGTTGTGGGTATAGCTCAAAGGTAGAATGCCTCTGGATTCAATCTCCAGTACCACAAAACAAACAAACAAATGAAATCTATCAAGAGCCCAGGCTGAGTTCTATCCACTGGGTCTGCCACCCTTCTTGGGAAGAGACACTGAGGACCCCCAGAGGGGACAGGGGCACAGGGCAGGGTTGGTGTGCAGAGGGACCTATCATTCTGAAGAGTAATACTACAGTTTCCTCTTTTCCCTGTGTAACTGGCCCGTGTTTTCCCTTTGGGAAGTAATTTCATTTTTATGAAAAAATTTAAAGTTAATTAATGTGTACTTGATAAATCATAATTACATTTATTTGGGCATACAATGACATGTTCTGAGGTACTATATATGTACACATGCATATATGTAGTAGAAAGAGTAACTTAAGCTAATTAGCAGATCCATCACTTCACTTATATTTTTTGCAGTCAGAATATTTAAAATATACTCTTATTAATTTTGAAATATATAATACATTAACTATGGTCACCATGCTGTGCAATAGATCATTAAGCATTCCTCCCATATGTTTGAAAGTTACCTTTTTTATCAATGTCTCTCCATTCCCCATCTGAAACCTACTCACCCCCACCCCCAGCCAATTCGACTCTATGCTTCTATGTGTTTATTTTAGATTCCACATACAAATGAAACCACACAGGTTTTGTCCTGTTGTGCTTGACTTATTTCACTTAGCATAACCTTTTTCAGGTTCATCCATATTATCACAAACAACAGTTTCCTCATTTTGAAGGCTGAATAGTATTCCTTTGTTTATGTCACATTTTATTGTATCCATTCATCTGATGATGGGCGCTTGGGTTGATTCCAGGTGTTCGCTATCATGAATAATGCTGCGATGAGGATTTGAATGCAAATATCTCTTCAACATGTTGATTTTATTTCCTTTGGATATATATATATATATATACCCAGAACTAAAAATGGCTGGATCATATGGTAGTTCTCTTTTTTAAAATTTTAAGGAAACCCATGTTGTTTTCCATAATAGCTGTGCTAATTTGCATTCCCACTGACAATGTACAAAGGCTCCCCTCTCTCCGTACCCTTATCTACCCTCTCTTGTCCTTTTGATGATAGACCTCCTAACAGGTATAAGGTGGAATGTTGTTTTGGTTTGCATCTCTCTGAGTGACGGTGAAATTGGCGATGATGAGCACTTTCCATAACACTGCTCATGTTTGACTGTGCGTCATATTAACAACAGCTGGTGACTCAGTGGGTCCAGACTGTGTGCTCACAGCTCAGCTCCATCCCTCCCCGGCTGTGTGCTGCCATGGGCTGCTTTATCCCTAGCGGGGGAGCACAACGACTTGTATACCCTTGACCGACCAAAGACTGGTCCTCCTCTATTCGGGGAAAGTCATCCTCTTTGACTGAGCGCACAGGAGTGAGTGAGGCAGGGGACACCCACCTATCCAGGCAGAACAGCTGAGTCAACCCTGGCGATTAATGGGGTGACAGATGTCATAGCCAGATTGCCCTCACATCCATTTTTTTCTCCTTGAAACAGAGTCTCACTAAGTTGCAGAGGGCCTCACTAAGTAGCTGAGGCTGGCCTCAAACCCAGATCCTCCTGCCTCAGCCTCCCAAGTACTGGGATTACAAGCGTGCACCACCACGCCCGGCACAAATGAGCCTCTCTGAGTGGTCCTAGCCTCTCCTCATAGCCACGATTGGCTGCAAATTGATTTGCCCAGCACACTTTGATGAGCCCCACCAAGCCCCTCTGGCCTCTGAGCTTCATGGGACCCTGTGATTGGCCCCGCACAGTGAAGGAGGACCTGTAGGCTGGAGGTGTCAGCTTGAGGTCTGGCTTTGATGGCAGCCAGCTGGGGGACCTGGGACCCGTCACTGATGACCTCAGGGCCTCAGTGAACCCCTCTGAAAGGGGGGATAAAGGCCGTCTCTACATGCTCAGGTGTTTATGGTTCAAGCAAAATGGAGTTTGTGCCTTTGCTTGCAGGACACCAGGAACAGCGTCATAAGCGAGGGTGGGTGTGGGGCCGCCCTGCAGCTGGAATGTGTAGGCCTCCGTGAGGCCTGAGCTGGTGTCCTCCGGCTGTGCCACACAGGTGTGTTGTGTTATCTTTCGCCTGGTGTGCTTGAGTGTAAAGAAGGATTAGTAGTTACTGGGAGAATCCAATGGCATCGTCTATTTCACATCTAGAGTTATAGCTTAGGTGCGGTGTGTCCCCCAAAGCCTTGTGTGTTGGGCGCTTGTCCGCAGTGCAGCAAGATTCAGAGGTGAACTGCTGGGGTCAGGGCTCTAATCCCCCAGTGGACAATCCACTGAAGGATCAATAACTTGAGTGGACTTACTGGGTCGTAACTTAGGCTTGGCTGGAGGAGGAAGATCGCTGGATGTAATAGTTTGGAAGTAGAATGCCCCCTCCCCAGCCCCCATGGGGAAAGGCAGCAATACTGGAAGCAGGTTTGGTTGCAATCTCAGAGGTGGATAAATGCCCTGCAATGCATTTATCTGGGTGGTGGCCTGGGCTGGGAGGGTGGGGCTGGAGCAGCTGGGCCCCTGGGCTGTGGCCCTGGGGGTTACATATGGTTCCTCCTCGCCTGGCTAGCTCCCTTGTTTCCAGTCTCTGTGGTGTGAGAGTAAAACCTCTCTCTCTCTCTCTCTCTCTCTCTCTCTCTCTCTCTCTCTCTCTCTCTCCACTTCCTGCTGCTGCCTCCATGCCTTGAAATCCCTGATCCCCAGCCTCACATGGACTGAACGCCAGAATCTCCAAGGAAAACCCTGAGCAAATAAGTCTACCTTCCTCATCCCATGGCCAGGTCTTCTTGGGTTTATACAGTGAGAATGCTGACTAAGACAGCGGGGATGGGCCTTAGGGACTGTCTCTGTCCCTGGTCACTTCCGGTCTCTCTCTTCCTGCTTCCTGGCTGCTGGGAGAAGAGCTGTCATCCCCCACCACGTGGGCCCCCACGCTGCCTTCCTTGGAGTCAGCCGAATGTGGACTGTACGCTGAAACTTGAGCCAAGTAAACCTTTCCTCCTCTAGGTTGCGCTTGTCAGGTATTTTTTTGTCACAACAACAGAAGAGCTGATGAAACCACTTAGATAGAATACAGCAGATGCTTCCTGTTAAATCAGTGATCCTTCCTTATGGCTAGCGAGGAAGTCGCACAAAGGGTGCTTGCCAAAGATTCACAGGAAAAGAATAGCGATTGTCCTTAAAGAGTAGGGTGGGCCATCTACCCCCCAGAGGGCCAAATCCCACCCTCTGCCTGCTTCTGTAAACAGTCTGATTGGCACACAGTCCTGCTCATCCTTTTATATGTTCTCCCTGGCCGCTGTCACATGGCAAGGGCAGAGGGGAGCTGTGACAGAGACTGCAGGACTCTGGGACTTTATATTTACTGTCTGGTCTTTTGGGGAAAGGTTGCTGACTCCTGTTCTGGTAAGTGGAGGAGGAAGAGTGGGATCTAGGCTGGGGAGAAGGGAAGGGGAGCCAGCCACCCAGAAGGGATGGGGGAAGGCAGGGCAGACCGGAGACCAGGGAGTCGGTTAGGCACTGGGGAGCCATTGCAGGTGGTGGAGCAGGGGAGAGATGACGTTCGCTTTTGATTCCGTGCAGTTATTAGAGGCGTTTAACAGAGCTCATCGCTTCTCAGTCTGACCGGGGGTTTTCATCTCACTGTAAACAGACAGAACAGATGGGAGCCTGCGAAACAGTTGCTTATTTGGAATGGGGTGTTGGCTTAAAGAGGAGCAGCTGTGATTTGTTTCCCTACTTACCGGTGTGGGAGTTGCCTTCCCGCGAAAGTGTAAGCAATTAAATATGTAATGGCAAAACTCGCAGTTGGCTAGAGAGCAGCACTTCCCGGCTTGCATGTCCTGAGACAGGAGCGGGGATTCCACCAAACGCAGACTCCTCCGATCGACTGTGCCCTGCGCTGCTGGGCTTCTCCAAATCTAGACGGTACCAACGTGCGTTTGACTTCCCTAGAGGGATACGTGATGTCATTTCTCTCAGATTTAGTTCTGTGTGTGCATGCACATGTGTGTGTGTGTGTGTGTGTGTGTGTGTGTGTGTGTGCTGGTGTGTAACACACTATTACTGCTCATCTCTTGGAACCTTCTTGTTCTGCGGAATGCATTTGGAAGACCCTGGCCCAGGGCTTTGTAAAGAGCTCAAAAGTAACTGGGGTGGGGGTTATCTGTATCCAGAGACATGGCTAGATCTCTGTTCTGTTTGCATAGACGAGTGGGTGCCAGGTCTACAACAGAGCTTTGCAGTTTTCCACATAATTTATGTACATGTTGATTTCTACATCTGCAAGTAGATTCAGCTTGATTAGCAATTTAAATGGAAATTTTCGAAACACAAGGAATTGGCACCTACTTTGCATTTCTCGTCAATTATCTGTGGATTTAACTCAGGGCCCTGGAAATACCCCAGCCATAGACACATCCGAGGAGGTCTGACACTGCTTGGGGGAACAGAGTGATCAAAGGACATCTCGGTTACTCGAATCTGCAAGTCACAGAGTTTTCTCTGGTATAAAACTAGCTTGATCGAAAATGGTGCTGCACTGGGCCTCCATCCAGCCTGGCACAGCTCTCTGGGAGGAAGTTTCGAACCTAAGAGCCTTCCAGATGAAGTGAGGTCCCTGCCTGCTGTGCCAGGTGTGTGAGCGGCAGCCTCCACCACCCTCTCTTTTCTTATATATTCCCTAGAACAGCACAGTGCTAGTCTGAAATCCACCTCCCTTAGAACCTTTTGCTTAAAATTGGAACATTCATCCTGAAGTTGGACACACCAGATTGAATGCTGGAGCCCAGGCCTTTTTTTCTCCTTTTTGTTATGGTACTGGAGATTGAATCCAGAGGCATTCTACCTCTGAGCTACACCACCAGCCTTTTTCTATTTTATTTATTTTGAAACAGGGGCTCACTAAGTTTTTGAGGCTGTCCTTGAACCTGCGATCCTCCTGTGTCAGCCTCTCAAGTACGGGAATTGCAAGTGGGCCCCACCAAGCCCAGCTCCTGGCTACCCTTATGGTGGAGCATGTTATCAAGCTAGTTATTTTGAATTATTCACTCTTCTACAAATCTCAGGGGAAAAAAAAAAAAAAAAAAAAAAAAACCCTGTTCCCTGTTTGCCTACTTCATAGAGTTGTTATGGAGTAAAATTAAATTTTATATCTGAATTGTAAATTATGATATGCATGCTAATTGCTCACTTAGATAAAGTTATTAATGATAATCATTAGACAAGGCTGATTATTCAGCCACACTGACATAGCAAAGTCGTGATGAACCATGAGTTTTCTGGTTC
>PVLC010036950.1:0-15526 GCA_004027655.1 Graphiurus murinus | reverse complement strand
TCCCCCGTACCCAAACAAAACACAACAAGCTTCATTTTTTAATTTCCTTTTACATAGTTGAGAAGGACATTGTATTCTGGGCTTTGCTATGGTAGTTTGTGACTGTGAGTTTTAACCTGATTTGAGTCCTCATTCTTAATAATTCTTTTCCCTTTGCCTTCCTTGTCACTAGCCAGCTGGTCATGTCTTACACTTTTCCCTTCCCTCCCTAAGTCTCCACACCTATACCCACCTTATTATTTTTTTCTGTCTTTATAATTATCTACCCATCCATCCATCTATTCATCCTTCCTAAATTTCATTCTGAAAAAAAATTGAAGACATCTTACAAAACATTTACTATGCAACAGAATAGGAATAAATAAAGACAAGAGAAAATGATCAAAGGAAGCCCAGAATAAAATCAGTCCTCTGTATATTTACCAGAAGTCAGGCGGAGATTATTCAAAGGTAGATCACAGGTATGGCTCTGAGTTTTCTAGCAGTCAAACCAGACGGGATAAAGCAGTCTAGCACAAGCCTGGCAGGCTTCGCAAGATGAACTCATGTCAGAAGCTAAAAAGAAACCAGTTCTTCCAACTGCACCTCATTTCCCCTCTCTGCCCATCACCATTTGCTCCCAACTCTCTTTACTCCCTGGACTTGTCATAAAGGGACTATCTTTGAATTATAGCAGTAGAGCTAGAGGTATGCTCTTTGTCCTCTGGGTGATGGGTTTAGTGGGGACTGAAGGAGCAGCTTTTAGCCAAAGAGATGAGTAAAAGGTTATGGTGTTCATGTCTCCTTGCAAGATGTGGCACAGAGGAGAAAGCGGAGAATAGGTGGTGAATCCCCAAGGAAGCCAGGTCCTTCTGCCTCCAGCCAGAGAAGGACCAGCACGTCATCCAGGCCTCCGGCTTGCTGCAGCTCTGCTGGCTCGGGTTGTCCTTAGCCACAGTCATCAGGCTGTCCCTACGTGGGCCAGTTGGGCGTGGTCCTGTTTCTTGAGATGCCCAAACATCTAGAGACCATGCTTCTAGGCTCGAGGGACTCCCAAATGCTTTGAAAGCATGTGGCCAAATGCCAGTCTCCCTATCACTTTCTCAAACATCAGTCTGGTGCCTAAAACCAAACTTCTTTGTTCTTTACCCAATTTGGAGATGCCAACTTTATATTTGGGGATGCAAACTTTTTATTTAAAACCCAGAGGCTTTAATGAAAGTAGTATTTGCTTATAGGACCCAAGCCCCAAATACAATCTCTAAAAGACCCCTAGGTGAAGACATCACCTTTTCCTGTTAATTTACCCCAAGTCCACCCCTATCATCTGCTAAATTGAAATCACTTTTGTCAACAGGGAACTTCTTTCTGCATTCAAATCATGAACCAAATCTTGTGAAGTTTGTACCTTTCTCACCCAATCTTACTGATAAGAGAAAGAGGACAAGTTGGGACTAGTACTTCATAAAAGAGAACTGGGCAGCTGCCTTGACTTTGGAATTCTAATGTACAAGAAAATATTGTCACCAAGTCTCCTTACAACCATGACATCCCTTGACTCCTGTTAAGCAGGTTGCAAGGGGGTCCAGAAGCAAAAGAGAAGGAGTTTCTGTCCAGGCATCCTGTGACTCAGAGGGCAGGTCTGGGGTGACGTGGTGATGTGTCACTCCGATGGCTACCCACAAGCAGGCCCTCCCACAGCCGGGCCTGCACGGCGCGCCCTGCTCCCCCTGCTCCCCAGACAGCCGCAGCCCGCCGGCCTGTGTGTGCAAGCCAAATGTGGTCTACACACACAATGGAGTTTTACTCAGCCGTAAAGAAGATTGAAACTCTGTCATTTGCAGGAAAATGGATAGAACTGGAGGGAATCGACTGAGGGAGATCAGCCAGACGCAGAAAGCCACTTGTTTTCTTGCATACGTGGAAGCTAGAAAGAAAAAAAGGAAAGAACAGAGATCTCGTGTAAATGAGGAGAGACCAGCAGAGCAGTAGGAGGAGACCGGGGGAGGGAAGAGGACAGGTTCCGGGAAGGCAACAGACCAAACAGTGTTACGTGCGTCTCTGGACGTCTCACTGTGCATCTCACTGTCATGTGTGGGGGAGGGGCTGTGGGGAGGGACGTTGTGTGCATATATGAATGTATAATCTCACTATGATGAATAATTACAATGCACCAATAAAAGATTAATAAAACACCCCCCTACACCAAATGGAAGGGTTCAAGGAGAGGAATGGAGGATGGTGGGAAATACTCCGAACCTCTCTCTACTTTCCTCACGGGAGCCTCCGGGTCCAGGATTTTAAGAGGTGAACGTAGCCTGCTCCTGCAATCCCATCTCCTGCCCACCGCACACTGGCTCTGTCCTTCTTCTCCCTACACATTTCCTTGTCCGCTTGGTGAGCAACTGGGCCAGGAAAGCGGGGCTGTCTGGGAGCTCCCAAGCGATCCTGTGTGTGAGTTTCACGCCCCACTGGTCAGGGGAAATTGCCTGTGTGACTGGAGACCAAAGGGTAACCGCCAACCAAGCGGGGGGCTTGCATCAGGGCCAGGGAGCGGGGTGTTGGATCAGGGGTGAAGAGGTTTTTGTAGTGGTTAAAAGGAAAGGTCAGAGGTGCATAGTGCTGCCAGGCAGGATGGCTTCTTGCAGGCTCTGCAGGAAAGCAAGGGCACGATCAGTCGTGAATCAGTGGTGCACAAGAAACAGCCCTGTTCATCTGGTAGTGTGGTAATCTTATTTGCTTCTGTCTCCTGAGTGAAGATTTTGAAGTGTGTTTTTATCTATGCCCAAATTTCTTGCAATGGATTGACAGGGGCGGGAGCTTCAACCGAGAGCCTGGGACACTCGTTGTGGGATGCCCGCTGAAGCGAACCTGAGTCTTTTCCAGCAGTATGTCGCCACACTTAGCTGAATTTCATCCTCATGGCTGACTATTGACCCAGTGTGACCTCGGAGAGACACCCAGGAGAGGAGACTCAAAGCAGGGAGGGCGGCGACCTGGGCTAACTTAGCAGAAGTGGCAGAAGGTTTGCTTTCCTCGGGCCCCGTGTCCTCCTCTGTCCATTCCAGAGACCACCCCCCCCGGCACACACAATGCTTCCACGTTCTCTCTCCTCTCCTCTCTCAGGCGGTTTTGCTCATGCTAGTATTTTTGGGTGTGTCGTAATTAGAGGGAGATTTGTGAACTCTGTAATTCATTGTTTCCTTTGTTCTAGCAAAAGTATAATTTGGGGATTTGTGCGGTGAGGTTCCATATTACACATGCTGCAGTTAGGAGCTTCTGGCGTAACAGGACCAATTATAGGAGACTGTGGCAATGGGACATGAGAGTTTAGCACTGCCGGGTGCTGCTAACCTTTTCTGAAGGAACACCACCTCGCCTTCCCCTCCCTGGTCCAGGCACACAAACCAAGGGGGCTGACATTCCAGTTCTGTGTGTGAAACGCAGACTGAAGCTCATGCTATGACTTGGATTGCAGGTTGAGTCTCGCATTGCAAAACTTTAAAATTGTAGAGGCCTGATTCCAGGCTAAACAGCTTTCAGAGCCTAAGAGGAGTTATGAAGTTTGGGGAAAATATATATAATTCCTTTTCTTTTCTTTCTCCCTTCCTTCCTCTCTCCCTGGTTCCTTCCCTTCCATCCCTCCTTTTTTTCCTCCCTCCTTCCTCCTTCCCTCCCCCTTTCTTCCTGCCTTCATCTCTTTTTCCTCCCTCATTCCCTCCCTCCTTCCCTCCCTCCCTCCCTTTCTTCCTTCCTTCCTTCCTTCCTTCCTTCCTTCCTTCCTTCCTTCCTTCCTTCCTTCCTTCTTCCTGACTCTTCCTTCCTTCCTTGTTTTCTTTCTTCCATTTTTAAGACTGGGTATGGAATCCAGAGCATTGGACATGCTAGGCAAGTGTTCTACCACTGAGCTACACCTCAGTCCTAAGCTTGATTTTCTTTGTCAAATAAAAATACATATATTAGCCAGGCATGGTGGTGCACACCTGTAATCCTAGTACTTGGGAAGCTGAGATAGAAAGTTTGCAGGCTCAAGAACAGCCTCAGCAAGTAGTGAAACTCTCAGCTACCTCGTGAGACCCTGTTTCAAAATAAAAATAAAATAGGAGTGGAGGTGTAGCTTGGAGGTAGAATGCCCTTGGGTTTAATCTCCCATACCACCAAAAATGCCCATATTTATAAATTAATGCATACAGATAAGAAGAAATGCCTATGCTTCAACTGTCTAGCTTAGATGTAGTATTTAACTACTACAATCATCATGCTATATTTTAAACTTCATTGAGAAATTATAGTACCAGCCATGTGTGAGTTTGTACTTAGCAATGTCACTTGGACCACTGTTCACATGTGAAACATGGAAATGAACCCTAAAGAAGAAACAAGAATATTTACTGCGGCCCCCTTGTTTAGCAGAGGAGAAGAGGTCTTTGCTACAGTAAAGACAAGAATGGAAGCCATCTGGGGTGTGGGGGGGTACCCAAAAGGAGGTGCTGGTGACAGCAAAGCAAGTGTGCTTCCTTCTCCTTGGACATCACAGGGGCTCAGGTAGGGAGGAGGCGGGGGAAGGTCAACCCTGGGACCATAGCAAGAAAATCAGGAGGGCAGGCTCAGCATGGAGGAGCTGAGAGGAACACCTTCCCACAGCCACGACCATGGAAAGCCAGCTGCCAGGTGCCCACAGACGGAAGGCTTGGCAGCATGGGCAGGAGGTTTGCCAACGTAAACATCAGCCACTAGCTTCTTGTTGCCGAGTCTTAATGAAAACTATTAATGTTATCCAAAGGTCAGAGTTCCAATCTTATATTTAAGATATTTCCCAGGAGTGCTGAAAAAATGAGGGGATCGGAATATGTCAACCCAGCAACAGGACACAGAGCTAATTACCCCAGCCAATCCCTGCCAAGACTCCACGGGCAGAGGTATTAAAACGACCCGGTCCCAATTGATAGTTGATCTGGTACCTATTTCCAGGGGCTACCTTTCATTAGTAGACAGGCTACCTGGGGATTTTCATTCCTAGCAGGGCATTAACTAAAGTCAGGCTTCTGTCTTGGGTGTTAATTCTATTCTGGTATTGACTCTTTCTGTGGCCTTAAGCTAATTCTTAAATGAACAATTCTAAAACATGTTCTACAGTTTATATGTATATAAAATCTAGAAATAATGAGGCTATCATTATAAATTATCAGTGATTTTTAATCAGTAAGCAACCCCTGAGGCTCTCAGAGAGACTGTTGTGTTTTCCTGATTCAAATCAAATGAACAAAGAAAGAAATGTCTCTATGCTTTGGCTCCTTGAATTATTAACTAGATGTACTATACTAGGATGCCTCACTACTGATCACAACGGTGGAGGAAGAGAGAAAGTAAGATTATGAGGCCAGGGGATAAAGGCTGCTATGGATGGAAAGGCTGATCACCAAGCTGGTCTTGGGTTTGGAGAAGCCACGGAGAGGAGAAGTTTGGTATTTGGGAGGCAGCACCCTGCTATTGCTCTGCAAACTTGCCAGGGAAGATCATTTTCTCAGCTAGATAACAAAATACATCATTTATCGCCAAGTCTGTCTGCAGGACCAGTGTTACCTTCCAGCCCTGTACCCAGCACTTCTTCACGTTCTTTATCTCATCTGACTCTCCCCACTCAGTGATGAAGAAGGCAAGGCGAATCAAGTGAAGTGGGGGTGCAGAGGGGGCTGAGGCCACGCTGGAGACAGCGTCAGATCTGACAGCAATGACAATGACCGTACCGGTGATGGTGCTATGATGTGCGCAGGTAACATTCATCTAATGCTTTGCAAGGTAGTACCACATATGTTTTCTTATTGTAAAACTAGAAGACTTATCTGCAATTACGTATGAGCCACTGAATTGGAAGCCAGAAAATCTTAGACTGCAGATTTGCTCAGCTACAATATGCAAAGCCATGTACAAACAAGCAAATTTACTTTATTGTTACAGGGAAAACACACCAGAATTTGCATCCGATTGAGTGCCCAGAAGTCTTGGGATTTTGATGACTGTGAAAACAAGGCTTGCCCTCAACAGCTTCTTAGAGTGGAGGAGGGAAGTCATATATACCTATAACCATATATAGTAAGAAGAAGTAAAATACGAGAAGTGACAGGAAATATTGCCCAAAATATAAAGAGGGCAGGGAGTAATTGAAGAAGGCTTTATGATGATGGAATGTGAACTTTTTTTCTGGGTGGGTTGGATTTCCATAGGAACCAGAGGCACAGAGGCACAGAGGCACTTAATTTGCTTTAGGCTGCTCATGCTGACCTGTACAGAAAAGGAAATGTACACATCACAAAACAAGAAGCCCAAAGGTCAGGCGAGAGCCAGGGTTGATGAACCCGGCAGTGCACAAGGATCGAGGTCTTTCCACTTCTGAGCTCCACTGTCCTCCCAGGGCAACTTCCACATCGCGCCTGGGTGTTCCCTCTACCTCTTTGCCTGGTCACCTTCCTGATCTCAACTCCAGAGTGGCCTTCCCGAACTCCCCCACAGGGTCAAGTTCACTCCCCAAGGCTCCTCCAGCACACAGGGGCCTGCTCCTCATGACACAGCTGAACTTTTCCCTCGTGATGGGATCCTGAGATTAATGCCACTCTTCCCCCTTGGACCCTAAGCTCCTCAAGGGAAGGATCTCCATGCACTGTTGTTCACTTTTATTTGCATCCCTAGTGTCTGCTACTCAGATATTTGTCAGATAAGTGAAGGATAGTTCCATGTGGACCTAGGAAACAAGAACCACAATCGACACTCAATATGGCAAATTACTACTAAAGATTTAACCTGGCCTGTTGTCTCCCTGAGCAAATTACTATCCGTTTCTTACTCTAGGAAGCTTTATCCTCTTTCACCTTCCTGTAAAACCTACATTTTGCACTTATAACAACTCAATCCTGTGTTCCAGGAGTTTCTGATTATTCTACGACCTTGAGGCATACTCTGAGCTAGCCCACCCAGACTAAGGGGAGACCAAATTCTATGCAAATGGAAGAAGTTTTTCGGAGACATACAGGGGCTCCAGAGGTCAACTTGTAGCCAAGATACGGGTAAAGCAAATGGAGAAAGTGGAGGGAATGGAAAGTTAGCAGGTATAAGTGAACGTGAATGGGAAGTTAGCAGGTATAAGGCGACCTTTGATATGATATGAAGGATGAGGAGGAAGATGGTCTTAAGGAAATCTACCTTTCTGGCCTGGACAACTGTGTGGATGGATGGAGGTTCCAATCACTAGAAACACTGGAATAAATGAGATTCCTCCAGGCAAGTCTTTCATGCAGTATTCTGTACTGGCTTCCCTAAATCAGTGTGAGCTGAAACGCATCTCTGCCTGTTGTTTGCCTCCATTACACCATGCTGAACCCTCTGTTTGTCCTGCTTATCGCAGTTCACCTTGTAGTCAACTTATTTACTAATGTTTGCACTTCCTGCTTACCCATCTGAAAGTGCAGAGGCCGTTTGCATACGTGTGTGTGTGTGTGTGTGCATGCCTGAGTGTGTATGTGCATGCGACTGCATTCCCCACAGCAAATTATTGTTCTGTGCACAGTAGGTGATGGATAAATATTTGCTCAATTTTGTGGAGCTGCAGTGATGTGAAAAGTTGCATTCTGACTTTGGAGCAGACAAAATGTCCATCTTATCAGCTCCCCTAACCCTGATTCTGTGTTTCTCTAGTGATTGCATGCTTAAAGTATTCATCTAGAAAGCTTCTTCAAAATGCAACTGGACCTGTCCAAGCCTCAGTCCATTTTCAGGATGACCATGTCTTAGGATGTCCTGGAGGAAGCTCATCACCCTGCTGTCTTTAAGTGAATAACCTACTCAGGAAGACGGGGTATATGCTCCCCCCCTCCCATGTTAATAGACTAGCAATTATTTGGGCAGATCCAAACTAATATTTCGAAGGCAGTAAAGAAGCAGCTGGGGGACATTACTTGTAATTGTTTAATATTGTTATCACATTTGCTTACAAGAAAAGAGCGGCCACCCGTCATCAATCAAGTGAGTGAATATTCATAGATGGCAGGCCTGGTGCTTGCTTTGGAATGTCATGGCAACCGTCTCCTAGTCCCTGACTTGATTATCTACTGCATTCCTGGTCAGGGCTGAGTTGCTTCATTAACTTCACTTCCTTCAATCTCATTCATGAAGGGGAAGCTGGGAAACAGCGCTGCACAAGCCTTCATGCCCTCTGCCCTGAAAACCTGACATTATCACTGGAAGCTCCGTCTCCTCTCTCTGTCCTTCTCCAAATGCAACCTCAGGTCCTACCATAGGCCACCAAGGTAGGGCTCAACTAGAGCTGAAAGGGAATTCTACACACGTTTGTTTTTGAAACCAGTCTTTTTACAGGCGAGAAAAATGAATCCAAAAAAGGTAGATGCCTCGTATTGGATAGAGTCCCATTTGTAGATTGGTCACCCCTGGGTTCAAATCCTGGCTCCATTGTTTTCTACCAAGTAATCCACTTAATTCCATCTGAGCCTTAGTTTGCCTCTCTGTGAAATGGGGATAATAGCAGCTGCCTTGCAGGGCTATTGTGTGAATTATAGCACAGGCAATTCTCATTGCTCTGAGTGGATATCCAGTAGCTGGGCCTGGAGTTATTATATCTGATCACAAAAGGAGTTTGCAAGAGACCTAGAACTCAAACTCCTGTCTTCTGACTCAAGTCTGATTAAATCACTCTACTTTGCTTCAGTGAAGAGGCCAGAGTCTCTCAAGCGAGAATTTTTGTAATATCTCATCCGAAACTGGTTTCATTTCAGATATTACAAAGATTCATTTCAGAAACGGGTTTCATTTATTTTTGAACCCAGACACCAGGACCATACAGGATGCAGTGGGATTGCAGTGTGAGCTGCTGGGCTTTGGGCCAAATATTTGCTCCAAACTCAGGTCTCTGTAGCATTTTATGGAATCCTCTGCATCCTCCTACAGGACATTGGAAAACTGAATGTAGTGAACAGTGAATTGCAAATAAAATGGTCAGAGTATATGCTCCCCATGCAGGAGGAGGTGCTGCCAAGGTTTGATTCCCCACTGCTACCAAAAAGAAAGAAAAGAAAATGCTATTATCCGAATAAAGGACTCAGAGTCTTATTTAAATGAAGATGATGACCATTCCCATAAGTATGAGCAAACCTAAGTGACCACTGTGTGCACTGGGAAAGATAGTATGGTACATCAAGGCCGAGGAACAATGATGAATATTCTAATTTAAACTTCAAAACAGCCCAGTGGACTCTCTCCCAGGAACGGGAGCCAAGTCCATCAGGATGCTCAAAGGCTGGGAATTCTAATACAGATGGAGACTTCTCCACTAGGAATGGCTCAACGTACCATGTGACTTAAAAAGGAGGCCCAGCCCAGGCCCCTCACAACCAGAAACTGTCCAGAAGAGCCCAGTGGAGCGGCCCAGCCACTCGCCAGGAGCCCGGCCTTTCTGGAGAGGCCCAGTGTCCCTGTGGGGAGCGGCTTGGGAGTTTTCCAGCCCCCGGGGGGTTTGTTTTGTTTTCTTTCACAAAGCTGTCCTTCCCAGCTGGTAGAGAAATTGAACTGGGTGCAGCTGCTGAAATACTGAGCCAGAAACTCAAAGGCACCCACACAAAAGAAAACCTGTGGCGTGGAGCTGAAATGGTGAGGCACGCCTGCGCTTGCAGAGGTGCCCTCC
This sequence comes from Graphiurus murinus, assembly GCA_004027655.1. Taxonomy (NCBI): domain Eukaryota; kingdom Metazoa; phylum Chordata; class Mammalia; order Rodentia; family Gliridae; genus Graphiurus; species Graphiurus murinus. The sequence continues at coordinate 5,859 of PVLC010036950.1, read as the reverse complement.
AGCAGGGCTGTTAACCCACCTCCTCCTTGTCAGTTAAAAATGTTGCATCAGGATAGCTCCAGCCTGCTGCCACCTCTGCAGCTAGGTGACTTCTTATGGCATGCAAGAAATGTGTGTGACTTTGCCTGAAGTCGGGCTTGTGGTTGGTTATTCAATTTAGCAGCAGCTACCTTTTCAGTCACGTGATGTTATAAGCATCTTCCTATTTAATTTGCACAACATTCTTATGAAGCAAGTGCTTTGATTTCCATTTAAGAAATACAGACAGCAGTGCTTAGATAGGCGAAGTAACTTCCCTAGAGACAGAGTTATCAGAGAATGAACTAGCATTAGTTAGACCCTAAGTGTCCCTCCCAATACCGTTCATATGCACACACTCTAATAGTGGGGCACTAATATAGGTAGTTCCAACAGAGAACCGTGCTGTGCCAGGCACGTGTATGTGTGTGTGTGTATGTGTGTATGTGTGTGTGTGTGTGTGTGTGTGTGTGTGTTACTGGGGATTGAAATCAGAGTCATTCTATTTGAGCTACAACCTCAGCCATTTTTTACTTTTGAAACAAGGTCATGCTAGGTTGCTGACAGTCTTGCTAAATTGCTGAGGCTGATTTTGAACCAGAGATCTTCCTGTCTCATGTCTCAGGCTCCCAAGTACTGGGATTACAGGTATATGCTCCTGCGCTGGGCTACAGGCTACTTTTTTTTTTTTTTTTTGCAGTGCTGGGGATTGAACTTAGACATTCTACCTCCGAGCTACACCCCTCAGCCCTATTTTTTATTTTTTATTTTGAAACAGGGTCTCACTAAGTTGCGGAGGGCCTCTCACTGAGTAGCTGAGGCTGGCCACAAGCCTGGATCCTCCTATCTCAGCCTTCCAAGTACTGGGATTACAAACGAGTGCCACCACGTCTGGCCAGGCTGTGTATTTAATAAATTAACACAATCCTTACAGCAGCCTTCTAAGGTGGGGACTATCCCTGGCATCACCTCCATTTAACTGATGGGGAAAGTGAGGCACCAGAGTTTAAGCAATTTGTCCAAGTTGACAGTTATGAGTGGCAGGGCCGAGGCCCAAAGTCATCTGGTCTGGCTCCCGCACGCATACTCAGCCATGACACCAGGGGTTCTGTGTTTGGTTCTTGAAACAGGGAAATAACTTCATCTTAGACTTGTTAAAAAAGCAGATTCTCAGGTTCCGCCTGTAAAGTTAAAGATTGAGGGGAGAGGGGAACCATGACTGAAACAGCCCTCATGAGCTAGGTGTGGTGGTGCACACCCATAATCCTAGGACTTGGGAGGCTGAAACAGGAGCATCTCAGGTTTGAGGCCAGCCTCAGCAACTTAGCAAGACCCTGTTTCAAAATTAAAAATGAAAATAGCTGGGGGTGTAGCTTGGAGGTAGAATGCCCCTGGGTTCCTTCCCCCCCAGGACCAATATATATGTATATATGAGTCAGCCCTCATGTGACCTCGAGCCCTGCTACAGTGACCTCACCTTGTCGTTTCACACCTCCAGGTAACAGGTGAAGTAGCTGAACTCCGTTTCTTAAGCTCTTGCTTCTCTCGAGAGACAGCCTAGAAGCACAGGTCTTGGCTAGAAAGACTGTGTGCTAGCTAAGCCAACTGCAGCTGCTGTAACAAACAAGCCCCTGGCTCTCACTGAGTCTGTGGAATAGATTTTTTATTTTTTTTAATCTCACTGGTGTAAACCAGACTAGGGAGGGCTCTGCTCCCACCAAACTAGGTGTGGTCCCCAGTATTTTCCCCTAGTGATGAGGGAAGCTGGAAAATGTGTGTTCAGGGAGAAGAGTTAGTGAGGAGCCAAAAGTCTCTGCTACAGTCCTCTGGAAACATTTAACTCTCTTTATTGTTCTTCTGTCCATTCAGTGAATTGCTGATTTACTGACTAATGGGTAAGATTCACTTATTCACCTATGTACTTATTCATTCAACAAACATTTATCAAAGGCTGATATCTGGAGGATCGTGGGCTAACGGGGAGTTAGAGGGAAGCACAGAGTGGATAGCCACGTGGATGCAGGCTCAGAACACTGGAGAGCATTGGCATCAGGCAGGGCAGTCAAGGAAGGCTTCCTGGTGGAAGAGACAATGACACGAGTTCAGACATAGCAGAGGCATCAGCCAGGCAGAGAGCGAAGTCTGAGGCCTCAAGACTTGGAAGAAAAGCAACATGTGTGAAAGCACAGAGGAATGCGGCTGGGGAGACTGAGATGTCCCTAGGCTAAGCAATGGTGATGGAGAAAGGAAGGAAGAAAACTCAAACCTGACTGCTTTGCCTGTCTCGCAGGAGACAGGAAGAGTGGACCCAGGGTCTGGCCCATCCGGGCAGGAAAAAAAAATGCAAATTGTTTTTCCACACATCCGCATGTCACCCCCAGTGGGCTACACTGAGCTTCCTCATTTAAATGTCCTTTGTAATCACAAGAGCAAAGGCGCAAGCAGCCAGAATTTTGTAATTCTGGACCGGCTGTCACCTGCTGTGCCCCGGGGAGCTCAGTACTTAGCAGAGGGACCCGCATATTCCTCACACTCGCTCAGTCCTGGTTGGCCCTGGGATTTGTGCAAAGCGGAGAACATGCCTTCACCAAACTGTCACTCACACGCACCCCCCAAAGATGTCCTTCAGAAGCTCCGTGGCTCAGGATACAAAGTTCTGTCCTTGGTAATTAGAGAGTGATTAATTATTTAATCATAGCAGAGAGAGGTGCAGGCAATGTCATCTCCTCTCATTTGTTGGGCTACGAGCCCCCATTAATCACAGGACATCCCGAATGCAGAAGAGTCGGGCTGATTGGAAGCTTAGCAGCAGGGTAACCTCACCACCGCTCCCGAATCTGCTTCAAAAACACCGCCAATATATCACAGCCGGCGTCACTGTCACTGGCCCGGGCTTTATTCCCAGAGGAACGTCCTAGGGAGGGGAAGGTGGTATCTGTACATCGAGGAATTGCGCTCCATCCCTCTCCTCTCCCCCGAGTACTGACAGCTACACCAGGTGGCTCCCTGAGCTTTACCCCACCCCAGGAGCCCAGAGGTCCACCACCCCACTGAGCTTAGCACTGTTTCCTGCAGGTGACCGCAGATCCCTATTTTATAGGTGGGGTTTGGAATGTTTTGTGTGTGTGTGTGTGTGTTTTGTTTTTGTTTTTGTTTTTGCAGTACTGGGGATGGAACCTGGGGGCATTCTACCTCCAAGCTATACTCTCAGCCCTATTTTTTATCCTTTATTTTGAAACAGAGTCTCACTAAGTTGCAGAGGGCCTCACTAAGCAGCTGAGACTGGCCAGGAACCGGGATCCTCCAGTCTCAGCCTCCCAAATGCTGGGATTACAAGCGTGCGCCACCACGTCCGGCTGAAATGTTATTTGAGAGAATAATTCCTCCTCTTCGGGCCCTATCTTCCTGTCTTAGCGATGCTCCTGATAACTGCTCCTCCAGTAGCCTCGTTCACAGGAGCCTGTAGCCCAGCTGTCGGCAGGATGTGACTATGTCAGCCCCGGCCAGGCCTGGCACCCTCTGAAGTTGGAGGCTTCCCTGGCTTTCCCTGGCTGCTGGCAGCTGGCTCCTGTGTCTCTCTGCATTCCCACCTCCCTACACTGCATGCTCAGTTGGGAACCAAGACCTCTCCAACAAAAGTCTCCCGCTGCAATGGAGCCAGCTCTTACTTCCTCACGGTAAAAACACAACTGGCTGATTGTATGGGGAGTAAATGCATTGCAAGGGAGGTAACTCAGGAGGTCCCAGAATTTCCAAGAGGGCCAAGAGGTGTTGGAGCTCAGGGTTATATGGCCAGGAAAGAGGATGCCCCAAAACTCACCACTGAGTAAGTCCATGAATAGATCCACCCCAGAGCTGCTAACCCTGAAGATCCATTGCTCTCAGGAAAATGCCAGCTATTGCGTTCCTGAAGCTACATGGCTCTCCACCTGCTGCCACCGACCAGGATGCCTCTTGGTCCCCAGGGCTTCCTGCCACCAGCTTTGACTTCACATTGAGACATATGCATCTGATTGGAAGGCCCCAGTCTGGTGCCCACACCAGGGAGGAGGGGAGGTAGAGAACACAAGTGAGAACCAAACACTCTCAGCCCCAGGAGGGGCAGGAGCCTCAGGTCCACCAGGACTCTTGGAGCAGGCCTGTCCTAGGCTGGGGAGGGGTGAGTTGCTGGGCCACTTCTGTCTCCTGCCTCTGTAGGAGGAAACAAGGTGTAAATACATCAACAGGAGTCGGCTTAGAACTTTATTCAGGAGAGGAAGATAACACTTTCAGACCCTGACAATGGCCAACCTAGTCCTCCTGCCACCTTGCCTGAGCCTTAGCTCATAAGCACATGTTGTGTGTCTATCTGCTGCCTGCGGACAAGGTGCAGACTCTGACACTCCAAGAATTCCAGGGAAGAAGGACTTCGGGGCTTCTGATTCTATTTGGCCAGTGATTGAAGCCTCTCTCTCTCTCTCTCTCTCTCTCTCTCTCTCTCTCTCTCTCTCTGTTGTTTTTTGTCTGCAACATCCAGCCCTTTCATTTTCCTGCCAACAATGGTCTCATCCTTCCTAAGATTGCCAATTGTAGTGTCTTTAACTCTGGCCGTGTAGATTACATTCACAGCCAAGAATCTGAGATGCTTGTTAACATTCAGATTCCTGGACCTCAGATCCAGAGATTATGGTTTAGTAGGTGTTTGATAAAAGTAGTCTAGAGGTTTGAAGTTAAAATGCGTTGGCGACTTCACAGTCTCTCCAAATATCACCAAATTTGGCAGGTGCCGCACTGTCAACTGCTTAGGTATTTAGAACACCCATGACTCACACTGTGCTGTAGACGGGATCATATATCCAGAGCCAGGGGAGAGATCCTAGCTGTCCTAGACTTCCAGCTTCCCTGAATGTGTTCCTGCAAGTCACCAGGATGTCTTCTGGGGTCAGTCTAGCTCTACCCTGTATCGGTGGACGTTGCATTATTCATGTTGAGGCAAGAACCAGGTCTTTCACCTCTGCTTCTGCTCTCTCCTTCCACCTCATTGCTTCTACTTAACTTCTGCCTTTCCCTGGGAATGTAGACATTCTGAGGGGGCCTCCTTTCTCTGGACCTGCCAGGCATAAAGAAGGTGCTCATGGCCTGATGTCTTAGGAAACCTGCACTCAAAAAACAAAATGAGCTCCTAAATTCTAAGGTCGAGTCTAGAGCCCCAGGTGTACTGCAGCCCTATGGCGTGAGAATCCCTCGTCAACCTCTAGGAAATGGAGCTCCGGCTTGCTCAGGAAGGCTATGGGAGGCAGCACTCTGATGATATGGAGACCAGCGGACTGTCGCACAGCCTTGTGGCTAGAGCCACCTCACTAGCTGTTTGAGAGTCTCCTGTTCATTCCTTTATTTATTCAACAAATATTACCTGAGTGCCTGCTCCCGCCTCGTGATGGACCCTTGTCTTCTTCTGGGTCAGGGGAAACGAGTCCATGTGAGTCCAGGATCAAGAAAGTCCCATGCTCGTGAACTTGCTTAGGGAGACAGAGAGGATCTGGGCAGCAGCAGGAGGGCCCTGAGGGGACTGAGTCTGACCTTGCAGGAAGGAGCGGGGGGAGGAAGGGACAGGAGCGCCCTAGGGTGCTATGTGGTCACAGGCATGCTGCCACTGGAAAGTACTTGAACGTAAATGGACCAAAAAGAAGAGGCCAAACTGGGTGTGGTGGTATATGCCTGTAATTCCAGTACTTGGGAGACTGAGACAGGAGGATTGCAGATTTGAGGCCGGCCTGTTTCAAAGTAAAAATTATAAAGGGACGGGGTGTAGCTCAGAGATAGAGTGTCCTTGAGTTTAATACCCAATATCAAGAAGAAGAA
>PVLC010036949.1:0-15498 GCA_004027655.1 Graphiurus murinus | reverse complement strand
GCGCACGCTTGTAATCCCAGCATTCGGGAGGCTGAGACCGGAGGATCCGGGTTCGAGGCCAGCCTCAGCTACCTAGTGAGGCACTCTGCAACTTAGTGAGACCCGGTTTCAAAATAAAGAATAAAAAATAGGGCTGGGGGTGTAGCTCGGAGGTAGAACGCCCCTGAGTTCAACCCCCAGTACCGCAAAAAAAAAAAAAGAAATGGGACCGTAATCTAATCAGGTTCATCTCTCTTACATCATGTATTTTTGTATATTTCAGAGAGTCTCATAAAATAAGGAAATCATATTCCCATTTTAAAAAATGTATAGGGATGGGATAATAAAGTTTTCTAAGCATTTATCTAATGCCATTTAGAGTGAGGGGCTTCTTAATTTAGAAATGTATACATGTCTTTTTGTGGGTTACAGTTTTAAAAGTTTTCATTTTGAAACAATTTGGAACTACAGAAAAGTAGAATTTAAGTACAACGAGCATTTTTCCCTGAGCCATGTGCGTGTAGGTGCTGACATAATCCCTTATCATCCCCAATACTTTATTATGTATTTTTAGAAAGACATTCTCCTGCCTAACTGTGATATAACCACTCCAAATTAACACTGGTCATTATTATCCAGTTCCCAGATTCCATTCAAGGTTCATCAGTTGTCCCAGCAATGTCTCTTATAGCAAAAAGAACCAGCTCAGATTTGTGCATTTTATTTAGTTGTCGTGTCTCTTTAGTCTCAAGTCTAGAAAACTTCCTCAGTCTTTGCATCTATGACTTTAAGAACTTTGAAGATGAAGGCCAGTTATTTTGTAGAAAGTCACCCCCCGGGTTTGTCTGATAGTTCCTCATGCTTAGATTTAGGTTCTGTATCTTTGGCAAATGATGCTACATTCTTTCATTGTATCCTGTAAATGACATACAGTTTTGACTTTTCCTTGGATTACTTGATTAAGATGATGGTTGGCCAGGCATGTTTGACAGACTTTCTTTTCTCTATAGTAGTTTTGAGGGGCGGTGCTTTGATACCACGTATCACGTTCCTCATCAGACATTTAATTCATGGGTCATAACTGAATAATCTTACTCATTGGATCATAACCGAATAGTCTTATTATTAATTTTGTGCTCAGATTGTCCCAGATTTCACTAATAAAACCCCCTTTAATCTGGCTTTTGTGTTTCTGTGACATGCCTCCATTATTCTGTGAACATTTCCTTTCTTTCTGGCACAAGAATGTTTCAGGTTTATTTTGTCTCTGTCCCTTTACCTGGAATCAGCCCTTTTTCCAAGCAGTCTTAGTTACTTAATAGTGAAGATTGGTATTTAAAAACCAAGATTTGAGTCAGGCATGGTGGCACATGCCTGTAATCCAGTACTTGGGAGGCTGAGACAAGAGGATCGCAGATTTGAGATCAACCTCAATAATTTAATGGGACCCTCAGCAACTTAGCGAGACCCCCTGTTTCAAAATAAAAAGAGAAGCCGGGCGTGGTGGCCCACACTTGTAATCCCAGTACTTGAAAGGCTGAGACAGAAGGATTACAAGTTTATGTCCAGCCTCAGCTACTTAATGAGACCCTCTGCAACTTAGTGAGACCCTGTTTCAAAATAAAGAATAATAATAATAATAAAAGGGCTGGGGGTGTAGCTCAGAGGTAGAATGTCCCTGGGTTCAATTCCCAGTACTGCAAAAATAATTTTATATATACTTTTATATATATATTATAATATATATAAAATATATATGTAATATATACATAAAATAAAAAGGGCTGGGAGCCAGGTGTGGTGGCACACGCTTGTAATCCCAGCATTTGGGAGGCTGAGACCAGAGGATCTGGGTTCAAGGCCAGTCTCAGCTACCTAGTGAGGCACTCCACAACTTAGTGAGACCCTGTTTCAAAATAAAAAATAGGGCTGGGGGTATAGCTCAAAGGTAGAATGCCCCTGAGTTCAATCCCCAGTACTGCAAAAAAAAAAAAAAAAAAAAAAAGGGCTGGGGTGTGACTTGGAGGTAGAATACCCCTGGGTTAAATTCCCAGTACCTAAATAAATAAATGCATAAGTAAGTAAATAAATAAATAGAAATCTCTGTCTAGAAAACTGGGTTCACACTAGTACCTCCAATTCCGATGATACTGCAGTTCCATTCTTATTTTCTTTCTTTCCATGTTTGTAGTTCCCTTCTCTGACATTGAGAAACATGGCTCCCATTATCCTTGGTCTTTTCCCTGTCTGTAACCACTCTCCTGTTGGCCACTACGACCTCCTTCACCCCATTGGGGCTCCAGCACCCTGCATCAGACTTTCATCCTATGGACCCTCGCCTCCCCACCCCTCTCAATCTCCAGTGTATCATGCTGGGACACCTCAGCATCCCTCAACTGATATTCCCTCTCGCCCCTCCCCCCCTTTCCCCTGCCTCATCCCAGTAAGATTTCCATAGTCTTGGCAGGCTGCCCCTTCCCTAAGTGGATGCTGTTTTACCACCTCTGACTTCAACTCCATGCGCAGGGCCATCCACACCGCCCCTGGGCTCTGATAGTTTGCATTGGACCTCCCTCTACCTGATCCAAACCTTCGAAGCATATGTAGAAGAGGAAAACGTCTTCAGTTCTTTAGATTAAAAAAAATAATAATAATAAGTATGAAATTGGAAGTGTCTGGAGGTAAAGTACACATATCTTCTAAATTTAGCTCACAGATTCCTTGTACATACAGTTATGGAATCCCTGCCGAATGCTAGGCTGTTGGGTTTAGGAAAGTAACTAGACAAAGCCCCTTCTCTCATGAAGCTGCATTCTCAACACTGTCTAGGCTTAGACAAATTACTAACCTCTCTAAATCTGTTTCTTCATATGCCAGTTTGGAAATGGTAATTTTGTCCCTGGGGTTGTTGTAAAAATTGAATAATGCATGGAAACACCTAGCACATTGTTAGTTACTATCATAATAATCACAGAAATAACATACAAGTACTTCAACTGAATAGTTTTAAAATTTCTTTTAATATTTTGAGAGGAAACAAAAAATTCCTGGCAGGGAAAATGACATCTACTCTTTGAATTTTTTTCCTTTCTTTTCATAAAAGTCTACTTTTATGTAAGAATAAACACATTAAAGTGTATGAATCTTCTTTCCTGAGTTTCAGAATGCAAAACAGAAGTGTAAATAACTAAACTGTATGGCCTTTATTTGAGTGTTTCAATAGGCTGACAGTCTAATAGGGGGGCCTTCATTGGTCTTGAGAGATGTTCATATATTTGGAGCACAATTAATGAGGAGGTAATTGCTATGCATTATTGGAAGAGAGAATATTTTGTTGCATGGTAATTTAAGTTACAGAGTAACTCAGTTTTCTAAGGGAGATTGATACCAACATTAAATTATATTTTTATTTTAACTTAGTAGCTACAGATGTTTAAGCTCAAACGATGATTGTTGCTGAAACTGATATTTCCAGTAATTTCTAATTACCAAATCAGTGGTAACATTTTATTTATTTGTTTTGTGGTACTGGAGATTCACTCTACCTCTGAGCTACACTCCCAGACCTTTTATGTGTTTTATTTTGCTTTGCTTTGCTTTGAAATAGGGTCTCGCTAGGTTGCTGAGAATCTCACTACATTGCTGAGGCTCTCTTGTCTCAGCCTCACAAGTACTGAGATTATAGGCATGTACTGCTACACCCAGAAGTGGTAACATTTTAAATGCATATAGCACATAGCCCGTAAAACTCTAATATTTGTCCTGGGAATCATATCTTTTATCATGAGGAAGATAACAAATCTTTTGTTGTGCTTCTCTTGTGTGTGTGGGGGGGAAGGGGTACTCTGGATGGAACCCGGGGGTGCTGTATCACTGAGCTTTAGCCCTAGCCCATCATCATTATTATTATTATTATTATTATTATTATTATTAGGTACTAGGGATTGAACCCAGCCATATTCTACCTTTGAGCTACAACTCCAGTCCAATTTTAATTTTTGTTTGGAAACATAGTCTTGCTAGATTTCAGAGAATCTTGCTACATTACTGAAGCTGTCTTGAACCTGTGATCCTCCCCTCTCAGCCTCCCAAGTACTAGGTTTACAAGCATATGTCACCATGTCTGGCTTTATTTTTTATTTTGAGATGGGAGAGGGGTCTCACTAATTTGCTGAAGCTGGCCTTGAACTCGTAATCTTCCTGCCTCATCCTCCCAGGTCCCTGGGTTTACAGGCATGTGCCACCATGCCTGGATGTTGTGATACTCTTCATGAGGCAATATTTGGGGGAAAAGCAGATATGTTTTACTCTATAAAATATAACATTTTTGATATTTTATATTTGTATTATTTGCCACTGGAAGTTAGAATAACTGTTCTATATACATGATGCAGTAATTCTAGGAATGCAAAATGAAATACCAGTCCCCATAACATTCGTGGCCTTGTGATAAAAGTCCACACTTAGGAACATGTTAGAGGACTGTGAAAATAGCAGTTAGCTGAGTGATTGAGTGCTGTAGGTTTAGCCAGTGCTGCCAGCCAGTGCAGCACAGCTCATTGGAAGGCAGCAGTAAGGTCAGCAGGCAGAAGGCTTAAGAGCAGATGGTCTGAAAAGAGGTGAGGCAGACAAGGAAAGTGATTGGTAGAACTCTGGAGAAGAGCTTGCACAGGAAGAGATCTCTTAACACAGAGAAACGGGGAGTAGCAGGCAAAGCTGTATGCTCAGCTCCAAAGAGCCCTTTCTGTTGGTAGCAGACAGGAAAGGGGGAGGTCAGGTGGATTCGCCCAGGTGATTTTCTAAGGAGGAACTCTACAGTGCTGCCAAAAGTTGTGTCTTGTAGATAAGTGAGGTATGGGGAAGGAGTGAGAGGAAGAGAGAAGTAAATACTGAGTGAATCAGCCAAGAAGGGTGTGAGTGGGGAATGGTAAAGAGAGGGTAGTGGAGAAAAACACCTGGAGGAGATGGAATGAGGAAGAGGATCAAATGTTTCTGAATTGTGGACTTTAGGATGTATTATTTGTAATTGTCCCTTGAAATACTAGCTGTAGTTTATATTTCTTTGTCACATTTTGAAGTGTATATTTGCAAGTACTAGAAAGTTTTTCCTTTAAAATTTCATGTTGGGCCAGGTGGGTTTTTTTCTCTCTCTCTCTCAATAGAAAAACCACAACAGCCTTACGTAGGGAAATTATTCTGTGGGTTATACTCAATAGCAAGATAACATTAAAGTTATGAAAAGTAAGGCAAAGGTTAGATTGGAGATTTCCCCATTCCTAAAGCAAATGGTGTGGTCAAATATTACTGATAGCTTTCATCATTTAAATGCTTTGTCGGTTTTCTATGTGTCAAGTGCTATTCTAAGTGTCAGGAATAAAAAGATGAATAAGACAGTTCAGGTCAGTGGGAGAGGGAGGATTAACTAATAGATGGTGCAGGAATAATTTGTTAACTCTTAGTAAGAACAGTTATGTTAGTAGTTTGAAAAAATACTTTATGCATTGCATTTGTTAAGAATATAAGATTTAGAAATTTTTGAAACTGGATTGATATCTAAATACTCTGATGTTTCATGTTATTTTTCTTTAAAACTTTTGTTATAGCATCTGCGGAAAAAGAAGCAATCAAAGGTACATACTCCAAAGTACTGGATGCCTATGGACTCCTAGGTGTTTTACGACTAAATCTTGGTAAGTTTCTTATTCAATATAATGAAGTCTTTTTAAAAATTTCTATATTTGGATTTCTAAGGATTTGAGAGAAACTACCTATGTCTTATTTCAGACTCCATAATTGAGCTATAATTGTTTTAATTAAGGCTTTTTAACCTTAATTAAGCTAGTCTTATGTTTGCTGCCCCCCAAAAGTGTGCTAAATTCTCAAGCTCTTGTGACTCTACATTACAGAGATGGTGTCCTCTTGAAACACATGGAGAAAATCAGATCATTGTCCTTTTTCTTTGCTCCTGCGTATTTAGGAAAAGGTTTCTTCATGGGAACCACACTGATTTCCCTGGCTTATAGTGGAAAAGATCCTGTTTGGGGATTTGAAAGGTCTTTGTCACTTAATGTCACCAGGGTCTGTAGAGTAACCTTTGTGATTACCAGTTTGTCTATAATGGTGTGACTTGAAGTGTGGCTTGACGTCTAGTACTAGTCTATGAATTGTTTTGTTACAGCCTGTGATGGAAGAAGAAGCTTGTACTATCATGCAGATCCAACACATGGCTTCATTCTTTGATCAAGTCTTAACTATTTAAAAAAAAGAATCAGATAAACTAAAGGGTAAATTTAGTGATGGAGTTAATTTCCTTTCTGGTACAGGCATCTTTTCTCTTTGTGTGCTGGTAACAGTTCACGAATCATGCTTTGAATACCATTGGGCTATAGAATGGATTTATGTCATTAGTTATTAATCTGTTATATATTGTTTTTTTGAGATGGTTTGTGTGTGTGTGTGTGTGTGTGTGTGTGTATGTGTGTGTGTGGTACTGGGGATTGAACCCATGGGCATTCTACCTCAGAGCTATACCTCCAGTCCTATTTTTTATTCTTTATTTTGAAACAGGGTCCCACTAAGTTGCGGAGGACCTCACTAAGTAGCTGTGAGGCTGGCTGCAAACTGTGATCCTCCTGTCTCAGCCTCCCAAGTACTGGGATTACAAGTGTGCACCACTATGCCTGGCTGCTAATGTTGGTTTAAGTAATCCCAAGGTATATATTTTAATCCTTCCTTGAAGTTGGTCTGGAGAGTAAGTATTGGAGCCAAGATTCAGAGCCACTTCTGCCCATGTGAGCCCATGCTCAAAATATACTAGTGCTGATTTCTGAAATCATACTGATATCAGAGGACTTTTGCTCCAATTAGATGAAACAATGTCTATGAAAGATTTGTAAACCAGGCTGCTTTATCAATTGGTACCAGGGCTTTTTGCCATATGTCGTCATCAGCTCACATTTATATTCCATTTTTCAACTTTACTATTCACACGAACTTTCACATTTATTATCTCTTTTGAAATTTCTGATTAGTATAAGGAACTATAGTGAAAGCAACACATAAATTTTTTGTTTGTTAAGTTTTATAGTCTCAGATTAAGTAGAACAGTTTTATAAATGTGAGCTTATCCTGTTCATGTTTAAATGCTTATTATACTAAATATATTTAAACAGGGATTTTTTTCCCCAACTATGTGAATTTAAACATTTCTATCAGAAATTTAAAATAACCACAATGTCAGACTTAAAAAATAGAGACATAAGAAAAATTAAAGCTTGAAAATACTGGAATTTTTAATTTAATAAAATCTCTGGTTTTCATAGGTGATACCATGTTACATTATCTGGTCCTAGTCACTGGATGTATGTCTGTTGGAAAAATTCAAGAATCTGAAGTTTTCCGAGTTACTTCCACTGAGTTTATATCACTTCGAGTAGATGCTTCAGATGAGGATCGAATTTCAGAAGTACGAAAAGTTTTGAATTCAGGCAACTTTTATTTTGCATGGTCTGCATCTGGAGCCAGTTTAGATCTCAGTCTCAATGCACACCGTAGCATGCAAGAACACACAACTGACAATAGATTTTTCTGGTGAGTTTGTGTTTTATTTTTTACCTTTTTAATCATGTGCTGTGCAATAGCTTGGTGATTTGGGTCATGTAGGTTCAACAGTTGCTGTTTCCAGAGAGCGTGAAGGATGGACATTGCTGATTGAGCATACCCCAGTTTCCTGCTCCTGGATCCTCAACGGAGCATGGCAGGCAGCCACTTTCGTTTTGAAGATGGCATGTGGCATAAAACCCATTTGCCCTCCCCAATCTAGATGGACCTTTCATTTGAGATATAGATTTAAAATATTTGTTTTATATTTGGGAATGACTTTAATTGTAATAAAATTGTATTATTCATATTTACTGAGATCTTACCACTGGCTAACACCAGAGACGAGATTACCATTCTAAGCCAACATTCCCGTACTTTTAATTTTAAGATAAGAAGTAGATGATCTTGATTCCAGAGCAACAGGCTGTGAAGAAATAGTATAGTGGGACAAAGTCCAGTACTGTAGTAAGTAAAACTTAAGTAGGTAACTGTGGTGTGTTACACGATTGTGCATAGCTGTGCTGTAGTATTAGTAGCCGCAAATGGTAAGTAGAACAAATGGGACTCTAATTAGTACGGCTTTATTGTAGTGGACCACATTTCTAGTACAATGGTCCTGTCATCTACAGCCAGCATATCCATGGTGATATTTCTTCTTAATGCTACATTGTAGCACATGATATTTCATTATACTGATATATGTTATAAAGCCATAGCCCCAGGACTGTCTGCTTTGGCCTTCCTCAGTGATTCAGATTCAAAGCATCCCCTCCTGTGTATTTTCTCCCCACACTTTCACCATCACCTGTACAGTCCTTGAATAGCACATTCATGTTTGAACCATTTGCCCTGGCTGTCAGAGGGCCCAACGTCAACAAGAGCCTTAAGAAAGGAAAGTGACATCAGCATCAGCTTGGTCACCTTGTAGCGTACATGGAAGTGCCTTGGCCCAGAGGAGTGGCACAGGGGGCCAGGGAGGGCAGAATGAACAAAGCCTTTAGAGCACTCTGTCCAAGTCTTGTTACCACAGAAAGGAACAATAAAGGATGGGAAAGAAGAGATGGGGGTGATGGAGGAGTCAGTAGAGCCCATGAGTGAGCATAAAGCCCCGTTTACTCAAAGAAGCTAGTGATGATGAGATGTACTTTTGTCAGAAATGGGCACAGTAAAACTGTGTGCATTCTACAGTTTTTCTGGTGGAAGACATTGAAGTTCTTTGGAAAAGGTAAATGTATTGCAGCTGTGCATAGGGCGCCTGTCCTTGCCTTTTTGTCTCCTCCTTATTCCTAAACCAAATTCCTTAGATTGAGATATAAAAGCTTTCCTGTCACCTTAGAAGACCAAGCAGGTGATGATATACTTGCAACTTTCAAGTTTAATTAATAGAAATAATTCATTTATCTTTTCATTCAATTAAGAATAGAGAAAGGGCAACGTAGATCACAGAAATCCTGAGGGGTTTGCTCAGTAGGAGACATTGAACAAAGGGATAGCTAAAATACCAAAAGTGAAGTTTGCTCATTTTATAATTTTTACTCTTTTGTTAAGGATTTTCATGTGATCCTCAGTTTGTATGGAAAAAATGAAAGTTTCTAGAATTTATTACCTACCCTTACAGCTTAGTATAAATATCTTGCAGGATACAGTAATGTTTGTATCTAGAGTGCCAAATACCTATCACAAAGACCAGGTGGTTTTGTTCCACTAGAGGTGAATTTTTTTTCTTTTTGAGGTGCTGGGGATTGAACTCAGGACCTCGTGCATACTAGGCATGTATTCTACCATTGAGCTGTGTTCCCAACCTCTTCATTGGAGATTTGAAGTTGCTGGCACTCCAGAATTGTATATAAATATAAATAGAATTAAAACAGTGACACACACTGATAGCAAAGGAAAATGAAAAGTCACAGCAAAGGAAGAAACTACCTGCACTAAATGACTAGGGTCCAAGGTCTACTTAAACAGGGACAAGTGAGTCTTTTATCTTTATACCATAACACAGCTCTCCACTGTAGGTCCATGGACAAACTGGGTCCAAATTCATTTAACCTTTGCCTCAGATCTCAATTTTAGCAATAGTAACGTATGAAAGCTGAAGTCATTATATTTGTTAAATAAGTAGTAATCAACAGATTTAATGTTATTCCAGTAGTAATCTCATGACTCACTTACATTCTAGTGTGGTGGGGGTGGGGTTGTGGCATGTCTACCAGACCTGTACCTTAACCACTACCTGGGGTCTCCACTGCACCTGTACCTGAGGGTCAGGGAATTGAGGACTACTAGGAGTACTGCTGTTCTTGTCTCTTATATTCTTAGCGACCCTGAGTCTTCAAACAATTGATACTGCATTCATTCACCTAGTTTAAGACAACAAGGTAGTTTATAGCCCTTAAGAAAGGTTTCCACCGCCAGGCATGGTGGTGCATGCTTGTAATCCCAGTACTTGGGAGGCTGAAACCAGCGGATCTGGGTTCGGGGCCAGCCTCAGCTACTTAGTGAGGACCTCTGCAATTTAGCGAGACCCTGTTTCAAAATAAAGAATAAAAAATAGGGCTGGGGCTATAGCTTGGAGGTAGAATGCCCCTGGGTTCAATCCCCAGTGCACACGCAAAAAAAAGTTTCCACTTAAAATGGTAGGAGAGTTTTAAAACTCAGAACCAAACTTCAGTAGTACAGAAAACTCATTTTTTAATTGAATAAGTTTTTCCTCCAACCATTTCTTGGTGGTAGGTTTGTTTTGTTTTTTTTTTTTTCCCCCCTCGAAGGACTAAAGTTTCAGTAGAGAGCTGAGGGTACTCATCAGGGTGAGAAGGTCAGCCTGGTGGGGCTTCAGTGCCCATTGTTGCTTTACTTATAGACTTTACTTTTATTTATTTCATTATCATTGGGCTTCTGTTTGTTTGTTTGAATAAAATGTTTTCCCCTATAAAAGTTTGTAAACCAGGCTCCCATCTGTTACCTATAAAGCTCAAGGTGTTTGTAGGCTGCAAGTATAGCTTAGTGATAGAGCATTTGCCTAGCATGTTTTAGGTCATGAGGACTGTCCCTAACACTTTAAAAAGAAAAAAAAGGGGGGGGGGTACTTGCAGGGATGGAAAACTCTATGTCTACACTGTCTAATACAGTAGCCCCTAACCACATCTGGCTATTTAAATTAAAATACAGCCTTATAAAAGTCAAGCCTATAAACACAGCTTTATAATAGACTCTGTATGTAGTCCTTTTTGGAACATTAAGTTATATACATTGTATATAAAGATATAGCAGAAATGGGACACAGATACAAAAATACAAAAAAGTATGGTTCTTTCTGTAGACTATAGATCACATGCCTGAGAATCTTCATCTCATTTTAGAGCCTTATCTTCTGATTTCTAGCATGGTAAATGTAAACTAATTAGTTTATTTTTATTGTCTCTTAATTTAAAGCCATGAAATTACTGTTTAGAAATTTGCACTTTGTTAGTTAGTACTCAATAACCTAATGCAGTTATTTCTTTTTGTTAGGAATCAGTCTTTGCATTTGCATCTCAAACACTATGGTGTGAATTGTGATGACTGGTTATTACGCCTCATGTGTGGAGGAGTAGAAATCAGGACAATTTATGCTGCTCACAAGCAGGCAAAGGCTTGCCTCATTTCAAGGTTAAGCTGTGAACGAGCTGGGACCAGGTTTAATGTCCGGGGAACAAATGATGATGGTCATGTCGCCAATTTTGTAGAAACGGAGCAGGTATATACTGTTTTATATTGCTTACTAATGTGTTATAAGAGAGACACAGAAACTACTAGAACAACAGATATTTATTTGATTGATTCAGAACTTATTTTAATTCTATAATGTCATCTTATGATATTCTCGGCTACTTGTTGGTGTTAAGAATGACTTCTCTAAAATAAAAAGACTTATTTAGGTATGACTCCTCAAAAAAGTTAACAAGGTATTGACTAACTAGCATGGCATAGTTTGTGCTTACATTTGATATTGAATTTTAAAACCTCAATTATAGAGCTAGACCAGCAAAAATTTTTTTTGTGAAATTAAACCCAACTTTTAATTGTAGATATATATACTAGCTAAAAATTATGATTTTTTTTTTTACTATGAAACTATGTAATTGTACATACAGGCCATTCCCCAGCCTAACTCAGATCTTCCAATTAGGTTTTGAGTTATATAAAAAGTTAAGGAAGACAGGTACAGTGGCACACTCCTGTAATCCCAGCTTCTGGGGAAGCTGAGGCAGGAGGATCACAAGTTTGAGGCCAACCTGGATGACTCATAAGACTGTTTCAAAATAAAATTTAAAAAGGGTCTGGGATATAGCTCAGTAACAGCACTTGTCTAGTACGTGCAAGGCCCTTGGTTCAAACCCCAGTACCTCAAATGAAAAAAAATAACTAATGAAAAGATATGTAGATAAAAAACTGAAGCCGGGCGTGGTGGCGCACGCTTGTAATCCCAGCATTTGGGAGGCTGAGACCGGAGGATCCAGGTTCGAGGCCAGCCTCAGCTACCTACTAAGGCACTCTGTAACTTAGTGAGACCCTGTTTCAAAATAAAGAATACAAAATAGGGCTGGGGGTATAGCTCGGAGGTAGAATGCCCCCGAGTTCAATCCCCAGTACCAAAAAAAAAAAAAAAAAACAGATTTTAAGGGAGTTCCTTTTTATAGTGGAATTCTTGTTCTTATATTTTTCTTTCTAAAAATTTTAATGTATTTATTTATTTTGGTACTGGTATTTATTTATTTGGGGATTGAACACAGGGTTGTGCTACCTCTGAGCTACACTCATAGCCCTTTTTCAAATTTTTTTTTTTTTTTTTTGCGGTACTGGGGGTTGAACTCAGGGGCATCCTACCTCTGAGCTATACCCCCAGCCCTATTTTTTATTCTTTATTTTGAAACCGGGTCTCACTAAGTTGCAGAGTGCCTCACTTAGGTAGCTGAGGCTGGCCACGAACCCGGATCCTCCGGTCTCAGCCTACCGAATGCTGGGATTACAAGCGTGCGCCACCACGCCCGGCTTCAAATATTTTGTTTTGAAACAGGATTTTGCTAGGTTGCTGCAGGTCTTACAGCATTACTAAGGCTGTCCTTAAACCTGTGATCCTCCTTCCTCCCAAGTTCTGGGATTACAGGTATTCACTACCAAACCCAGCTTATTGTTATTATTTTCATGGTTAACAATAAAACTTAGTGATGTATTTTGGATACTTTAGGATATACTTTGGTTAGGACAATTTCTATATTAGAGGTCATAAAATATAACTAATGTGCAACAGATTTTAGTAACTTTTGTTTTTCTAATACAGAGGTAACTTTTTTTCGTGAAAATGTTTTATACATTATTTTAAAATATTTTATACATTATTATTTTGTTTTTGTTTTTTTTTAGGTTGTATATTTAGATGACTCTGTTTCTTCCTTCATACAAATCCGGGGATCTGTTCCATTGTTCTGGGAGCAACCGGGGTTGCAAGTATGTGTTTGACATTCAGTTTTGATTATTTTTTCTCTTAAAAATTGCCTGTACACTCTAAATTTTTAGGACAGTTCACTAATTCATTGATAATTCTGTTGTTCCATCTAGTAATATTAGATGGGTTCACAAGTGGTGATCCAAAAAGAGACTTACCTTAGATAAATTTTCCCTTAATGCTCTTTCAAATAGTGAATTAGTTTATCATTACTATAATGAAATATCTGTGGCAAGCCAATTTTATAAAGAAAAGAGGTTTATTTTTCTCATGGTTCTAGAGACTGAAAGTTTGATATTGGCCAGTTCTAGTGGTTTGGCCTCTGATAAAGGCCTAATGCTGGGTGGCATTATACTTTGGGAACATGTCTGGGAAGAGATCATATTCTGAAAAAGGAACGGAGAGTCAGGTGGCTCTGGCTTTTATAACTACTTGTTCTCAGTGGGCGTGGTGGCACATGCCTATAATACTAGTATTTGGGAGACTGAGACAGGATCACAAGTTCAAGGACCGCCTCAGCAAGTAGTAAAACTCTCATCGACATAGTAAGACCCTGTTTCCAAATAAGAAATAAAATCAGTCTAGGGGTATAGCTTGGATGTAGAATGCCTCTGGGTTCAATCCCCAGTACCACACACATACATACATACATACATACATAATCACTTATTCTCATGAGAACTCACTCTAGGAGACCAGCATTTTGCCCTTCTGAGGACAGCTCTCCCAATAACCTAAAGTCCTCTCACATTAGTCTCCATATCTTTCCACAACAGTTCCACACTGTCTCCCAACTCTGCCACCTTGGGGACCATAGTTCTGATATGTGAGCCCTCGGACAATAAACCACATGCAAAACCTAGTAAAAATCCATAGGAATGCAACTGCTGTATTTAGTTTTTAAAATTTTGAAGTTTTTATAGCACACTGATGCGACGTTACCTTAACCAGTTTGGGCTTGGAGCAAGGCTCAGCCTGCTAAATAAGGGACGTGTGACATTTCTCGCTTTACATTATTTTATTCTGGAAATTTGGGCTTTGCTTCCACATTAAAAAAGGTTTTTCAAGAGGCTCAGGATGCTGTCATCAGGAGAACAAAGGCCTAGGCCTGGCTCAGAGGTATCCATTAACTCTACAAATACCGGCAGCTGAGTCAACAGAACTTAGGTTTCTTATCATAAGACAGAAGGAAGCTTTTAGACAAGAAAGCTTGCTAAACTTTTTTCTTACCTATTTATTAACTAGCTACTTTTAGCTGCCTGAGCAAATAGGAAAGATTTATCTAATGAATAGTTCCTCTTCGCTTTTAACCTTTACCCCCTGCTCTTCCTTTGCTTTGCCTGCTCTCTACTAAAATAATAATTCATTTACACTTTTGTATTTTTTCTGCTGCTCCCCTAATCTCAGCAAACACTATAGGAAATAGCCTTTCCAGTTAAAGATGTACCCACTTAACTCCAGGAAAAATAAGGCTGTAAAAATTCCTTTTTTTGTGTACCTTATTGAAATGAGCATAAATATCACTCATGAGATGAATTAAAAGAGATGCGTCTTAACATACATGGTGTGTAAGCGTACTCTCACTCGCTCTCGACCTCGTCTCGATCCCCACCTAACGAGGGACCCCCAGGCTCTACCGCTTCTTTGAGGGCTGGCCCCTGGCACACTGATTTCCAAAGTGTTTACGTATTTATTATCTCGGTATATAATGATTATATATTCTCTTTAAGCAGAAGAAAATAGTAGTTAAAACAAAGTATCTATACAGACCTCACAACTGGTATTTTATTCTCTACCAGTACAAATTGTGTATGAAAGATCATACAGGGCAAGTGATTTAACTCCACTGTGTCTTAATTTCCTTATCTAATAAATGGGAATGATGTTAATAGTACCTTTGTAGAGTAGTTGTAAGGACTAAATGAAAAACATTTAGGAGAGTGCCTGGCACAGAGTCAGGACAATGTAAGGTTTAACTTTTATATTGTTATCAATAATATATCTGCTACTAGAATTTTACTTTATGATCTCCTCCCCACCAGCTTTGTGTGCTTTCGGCTCTTTGGTAGTTCTTTCTACTTTTGATGCTTTAGGCTTGTCAGATCTGTGAGGCACCCATCTTCTCACGGTCTGGTTTATTCCACCTACTCAACTTCTTGCTTTCCTGTTTTCTATCAGGAATCCTCTACTTCCAAAATTAAGGTTTGTTGTCCTTCAGCAGCCAACTCAGATCCCATTGCAGATTCCAATCACTCATCCACCTTGATCTCTTCATTTTTTTTTTTTTTTTCCAGTACTGGGGATTGAACTCAGAGGCATTCTACCTCCAAGCTATACCCCCAGCCCTATTTTTTATTCTTTATTTTGAAACCGAGTCTCACTAAGTTGCGGAGTGCCTCACTAGGTAGCTGAGGCTGGCCTCGAACCCGGAT
>PVLC010036948.1:0-15519 GCA_004027655.1 Graphiurus murinus | reverse complement strand
GAAGATGGGGCATAGGAGGGTCTCCAGATGAAAAAGAGAGATCCTCAATAAGCAAAGAAGTTGGTTTAATTGTAGTGGATGCATGGGGCAGAGGGACACCCTAAAGCACATGATGTACCTACACAATCATAACAAGGTCACTCACTGAAGTGAACCTTAGGGGGAGGGAGGGGGAGGGAACGGAAATGGGGAGGGAATCAGGGAAGGGGTCAAATGAGAATTGTGTGCAAATATGTTGTTAACAATTTGTACTTAACAAAGATGTACGCTATATTGCACGAATTACTACAATAAAAATTAAAAAATTAAAAAAAAATAAATAGACCAACAAATCTTTAAAAAAAAAATAAAAAAAAAAAGGAAAGCCTCAGCAGGTAGTTAATTAAGACTCTCATCAACCTAATGAGATCACGTTTCAAAATAAAAGAGGAAGGACGGAAGAGAGGGAGGGAGGGAGAGGGAAGAGAAAAAGAAAAAGAAAAGAAAATCAACCTACTAGGGGGGAGTTCTACAAATTGTCACATCTGCCTGGGGATCTGCTGAAGAAAGTTTCATCAGGTTTCTTGTCCCCCCAACACAGTGTGCTGGGGAGAAGCCTAGCTTTCTAAGAATAAGGTTACACCTGAGTCAGGAGAGCCATCTGGAAGGTGTGATTAGCAGAGGAAGGGCTGAAATCCCGAGCGCCTGGCAAATTCAACTGTGGGTACCCAATGACTAGAATAAAGCTGAACACCATGAAAACATTGAATAAACGCCTGGAGATGAAGGACAGAGAGAGGGATGAAGGAAAGGAGGGGGGACTCTACCGTTATCCCTTCCTTTCCTCCCACCCCCTGCTCTCCAGCCCTCGCATTCACAAAGCTCACAGGGCTACCTCATGCCTCAACTTCAGGAGGCCTGAAAGCCATCCTGGTACTGACCTTCACATCTCCCTTGGGGCCATCCTACTCTGAGCTCCCCTCCTTTCACTGAGAGCATCTTGCTCTAGGGTTCATTTTTATGTTCCCATTTCTCTGACTTGTTTGCTCTTCTCCTTGCATGTTTTTCTCCCATCAGGTATCTCTCCCTTCAAGTTTCTCTCTACAGATACAGGACCTGATGCCATTGTAAACAGACTGCTACAGCTAGTTGTGTATCCTCTTCTTCCCTGTGCTGTGATTCTAACAATACCGCGGGGAGGTTGAAACTCCTGGTTTCATTTTGCTTACTACCATCTATTCCCAGTTCTCTCATTCTAGCCTTTGCTTGAGCAATCATGGGAGCATCTCACTAGCATGCTTTCTAAAGAGCAGGTGTTCCCAATTTAAAGTACCTAATGCAAAAAGCTGATAATAGAACACAGAATCATCCAATTTAGAGACCCAAAACATTAAATTATGCTAAATCATATCCAAGAAGAGAAAGCCAAGCATTGATAATAATGTGAGAACTTTACATAAGTATGCAGAGCGCCACGGCTCTGGTCAGCCAAGGAAGGCAGGGGGAGAGGGGTAGACTCTGCAAGGAGCAAGCAATCAGAATTCAGCAGAGCAAAGACAGCAATTGTCAGGAGTGACGAATATGTAGCCAAGGCAAGAGCTTTCTCTAGACAGGGACTCCAAAGGACAGGAATCTCCTCCCTTGGTCATGGGGCACACAGCAGAGGGGGCATTTCCAGAAATTCTTACAATCTGATACCATCCAAGTCTCCCATAGTAAAAAATCTCTAGTAGCTAACAACTAGATTCAGTTTAGATCAACTCTGCAAGTTGAGAACTAAGACAAAAACTGGATAATTCCTAGACAAACATTTAGAGAGGAAAAGAAGTGGCTACACAGGATGAGGTCTTATCTCAAACTTCCAAGGGATTGTGAACAATTACTGTAGGAGGAATTTACATTTCTTGCAACTCTGCAACTGCTATCATCTGTTGTTTGATTGGTTCTTCTCCGTATGTTTGTTGATGGTCTGCCTGGTTCACAAAAGAAATGTCTGTGCTTCCTTTTTTTAATGTGTTAGGAACCACTGATGGGAATGAGACTACCTAACAGCTAACATACAGACATGTGTACACACAAATACACAAATAATACACCTAATGTGTGTGTGTGTGTGTGTGTATGTGTATAAGCTTATTTCCCCCCAGAGGAATGTAGCTTGGGGAAAGGAACCCAGGTTTATTCACTAGAACTTAAGAAAGAAAGGATGAGGTGGAAAGTGCATAAAGAGGTCCATGTTCTCCAAAACAGAACTTTAGTGGGAAAAACACACAAAGTTATCATTTTATAACATATAGATACATAAATTTATTCTGTTCTATTTACTTAAAAAGGTTTTAATTTTGAACTCATTTTTATATATGAATGTGTGCCCCCCCCATTTCAAAATGGTGCCAGTTCTTATGAACTCACCACATACAGCAAGGCACTGAAAGTGACAGGACAGGTGTGAACTATTTATCTTCTATACCACGACCATCAAGGACCCTCTTCCAGATAATAGTTGCTACCTGGGTGGTATCTTAGCCTACTGATGTCAAAAGTGAGTAAAGCCTGGTGAAATGAAGGATCTGCTTGGTTTTGAAGGCCAAATATATGTCACTACTAGGTGTTTTAAAACAAAGTTTGCTTAGACAATAAAGAGAAACCTGACTCGTACCTGTAGATTTTTCAATACACATTCCCACATTTTGTTCAATTGTGAAGAAGAATGACTACTTATATAGATAAGAGCACAGGTCAGATGGTAGGTGAAAAGACAAAGCTCGGAAGTATTTGGGAAATATACCAAAGGAGATCTTCCAACTTTGCCAAAATAAGATGTTTCTTTATTGCCATCAGAATACCCTAAATTAAGTTATATTATAGAAAAAGAATTCCTATCAAATGTCCATTCAATAGCTACTTCCTTTCATAATGACAATATGAGTAGATTTAAGTAAACCTTAAAGTAATCCTTAAAAAAAAAAAAAAACTCACTCTTTAAGTAATATTGCAGTATGAATTCTCTCTGATTTAAGCAGAAATGACTGTGAACCATCAACGAAACTTCCACAACTATTTAAAGTATTAGGCAATTAAAAAGAAAGCAAGGGAGCCAGGAGTGATGGCTCATGCTTGTAATCCTAGTACATGGGAGGCTGCAAGTAGTGAGACTCTCATCAACCTATTAAGACAACTGTTTCAAGTGAAAATTTAAAAAAAAAAAAAGGGCTGGGGGTGTATCTTGGAGGTAGAACGCCCCTGGGTTCAATCCCCACAGAAGGAAAAAAAAAAAAAAACAAAACAAAAAACAAGGGTCAGCTTTACCCAGAAACTGACATGCCTTCACCAGGCAGCAGCAGAGGTGGTGAGGTGGAAATGGCTGGCACCTGCTGCTTCAAAGCCCATCAAAAGTGGACAGAGATGGCCACAGTTTGCATACTGGTGTCAAAGTGAAATGAACAAAGACCAACATTTACAAATTCCTAAATTTGGGAGCCGGGCGTGGTGGCGCACGCTTGTAATCCCAGCATTCGGGAGGCTGAGACCAGAGGATCCGGGTTCGAGGCCAGCCTCAGCTACCTAGTGAGGCACTCCGCAACTTAGTGAGACTCGGTTTCAAAATAAAGAATAGAAAATAGGGCTGGGGGTATAGCTCGGAGGTAGAATGCCCCTGAGTTCAATCCCCAGTACCGCAAAAAAAAAAAAAAAAAAAAAAAAGAAAAATCCTAAATTTGGCATCCTGACTATATTTTCTATGTCCAAGTCTTCTCTTTTCCTTATGCATGTAATTCTCCAGCAAGTTTTGCAAATTTAGGGAAAACAATATTGTGATATCCCTAAATAATTTAGTAATTCCCAGGGATTTTATATTGGCTGTGTGCTCTCAAATGTAGGAACTATTCAAACAGTCAAGTCCACTTGCAAGAGATCTGAACAACCATGTTATATAAAGCCTGACCATTTGTTCTCCAATAATGTTTATAGAAAAGTTTAAGCTATGACAGAAAGAAATAGATAGTGAGCATCATGGCTATCCAACGCATAAGACAAAAAGATTCTCAGAAGGTGAACTATGACCATCCACACATGCCATGGACCGTATCACAACTCAGCAGCTGGTAATAAAAACAAAACGTCACATAGTAGTAACTAAATTACTCCCTATTGAATTAATTGGTTTATATTAGCTTAAACTTATTTTGTTTTTACATATATTAGCCATAAGAGATGCTTCTCCCTTTTACAACCATTCAAATAATGAGACGAAATAAAATCTTCACAAAACATATCTTAGTTATCCCATGTAAGCTTCCAAATACTAAGTTAAGCATTGTGCCATCATCAAAACTTCAGAAATGTTCTAACCAATGCCATTTGAAACAAGTTTAGCTTAAATGCAGATGGACAGTTAGAATCCAAGAAACCTGTTTTGGAAATCCTGCTTGACAGGTGATGGCTTACAGGTAAGGCAGATAAAGTGGCTGCGTTGACTGACAGGCCATCTGGGCAGGCCAGTGTTCAGCTGCACTGCAAGAGCAGAAGGCAGGCTTTCTCTATAGAAGTGAAGCCTGGACTAGAGGGGAATGCCACTCCGTGTCTCTTCTGTTGTCTTAGATTTGCTTTTCAGACATGTATTGTTTGTTGTGGTTTACACTGCATCAATGGACAGTGGGGCTTCCTAGAGACTAGAAGGCAGTTGCCAAGGAAAATATTTGGCTGCATATAAGGTTTCCTGAGAGCAAGTTAGTACATGACCTCAATCTTTTCCAAGCTTATCATAATGCTGTAAGGCTGTGCTGATTCAGCAAAGCAATCCATAATCGCTTGCAAAATGTCCCTGCCTCACAGGGATATTATGAGGCTTAATAAAATAATGCATGTGGAACACTTTGAGCTCTAAAGATGGGCGCTGAGTAATAATACTGTTCTGCATTCATAATTACAAGCAGTCTTACAAAGACAAGACTCTAATAGACCTGCTCACAAATCACAAGTATAAAGTACTTTCACAATAACTTAATATAAATAACTGTCAGAAATATCTAAAATCCTTCAGATTTAAAAATGGAGAGCACATACTTCATAAGGCTAAGTCAAAGTGAAAAGAAATAGGTTTCAACTAATAGAAAAGCATATTACATGCCTTTGTGATATAATCAAAATTTAATCAGAAACTTGTGAGAAAGTACATTTTATTACAATTATTTCAAGACCTTGCTCTTAATGAATTAAATTTAGTAACATTTCATAATTTTCTCACCAGTAAATTTAAACTTTAAGTTAAAGACAGTAAGATAGTCATGTAGAATTTTGTTTTTAAAGGGATCATGTTATTAGGTGGCGAAACACAAAGACAAAAAAGACAAGCTTTGTCTTCTTGTCGATTTTTTGTTTTAATACTGGGGATTGAATTCAGGGGCATTCTACCTATGAGCTATATCCCAATCCTATTTAAAGTTTTTTTTTTTTTTTTTTTTTTTTTTTTTTTTTTAAAGCAGGGTCTTTCACTAAGTTGCTGAGGATCTTGCTAAATTGCTGAAGCTGGCCTCAAAACCTGCAATTCTCCTGTCTTAGCCCCCCTAGTACTGGGGGTACTGGGATTTCAGGCAAGTCCTATCATGCCTAACTCTTGTGCGTTTTACAGTACACTTCCATGGTCAAGTCAAGTGCAGTGATAGGGTTGTTAGACTATCTTTTTAAAGTGTTAGGGACTTATGTAAGAATCAAATTGTAAAAAATTAGTAAGCATTAATTTTAGTATAAATTTATAAGGATTTTGAGTTGGAAGACTCTGCTTGTTTAGAGAGCTAAGTTGAAGAAACAGTGCTGATCTGGATGCTGAATGAATAGAGACTAATTATCTAAGGTTTTCACTGAGAATGCTTTCATCAGAGAATGAACATGGCAAGGGCTGATTACTTAACTCAAAATAAACTCCCATCAGCACACCAGGAACAATACATATACCTCAGGATACTAACAGGGCCTAATTAGTTCTCGAAGTGTAGCAGCTCCAGAGAATTTTGGAAAATAAAAATGTGAAAGCTAATGATCTTTTATATTGCCCTCTCAGGATAAACCTAGTTGCCAAGAAAATTAGACTTACAAGTCTCAAAAACTCAGACTAAGCATATACTCTACAGGAATAAAAATAATTTATTGATTTTTCAAAGTTAAACCTAGTTAAGTGGTGGACTTAAAGAGAAAATAGTGCCATCATCTAATTACAAAGTTATCTATGCTAGGAGTTAGAGGACCTGTACTTTCTAAGAAAAGCCTGAGCCACCAAGTCAGGAGTGGAAAGTTTTAAAACCCACTGGTGCCTAGATCTTTTCTCTCAATTATACTAACACGGAAATTGGGGAGTTCAACTTAAAATCTTGACCCTCCCCCTAAAAAAGATTTTATATAGTATATGGAAAGTACCCAAGGAACTCTTCAGAGAAATATGGAAGAGAAGCAATATAGGGAAATTATACAATTATTTACAAGAGGGAAAGTCAAAGACAGCTGGGAGAAGATGAACAGTCAAAGTGAACACAGTGTAGCTGGGCATGGTGAGACAGACTTGGAATCCCAGTACTTGGGAAGCCGAGACAAGAGGATTGCAGATTCCAGGCCAGCTTCAGCAACTTAGTGAGACCCTGTTTCAAAACAAAACAAACAAAAAATAAAATAAAATAAAACAGGGCTATGGGTTTAGCTGGGTCCAATCCCCAGTACCACAAAAACCAAAACCAAAAGCCAAAGTGAATATATTCTAAGAGAAAAATGCGTTACGGGTGTTAAAAATCAAGGATTATTTTTGGAAAAATACTCTGGTGAGGGAGGTAAAAGAGGTATTATATCTACTAGAAAGAAAACTAATAGAGAATTTAGTAGGTGCATGATTCTGGCATAAGAATATATGATACTGCAGGTCTTTACAAATGCTGACATTGAACCCGTTCATGATGAACACTCCTCTGATCCTACCCCACAGGTCATTTCAGGAAAAAAAAGCTAAATTGTTCTTAAGGTGTGTTTAAAAAAAAATGCAAATAGCATTATGTATCCTATAGACAAAGAACAGATAGCAAGGATATTCTTAAAATTCTGATAGACAACGTCAGAGATAAAATTGCTATTTTGAAACCACTAAAGTAAGGGATCTACAACTCAAAGGCCCACCTGTTTAGTTAGGTAATCTGTATTCACATCAAGATAACAAAATGCCAGTTCAAGAGAGAGAGCAGGTTTCTGCCCATTCCTCATACTGCATGGCTGTCTTAGCCACACTTCCCATCACCCCACTCAGAATATCCTGGGGTGAAGGAGCCCAGGGGGGTCAGCACAAAGTCTCCTCTGAAAATAGAAGAGCCTTTAATTCTTCAGGTAATCTAAGATCCAGGATGTGCTATGTGGTCTTTGTCTCTTTTTTTTTTTTTTTTTTTGAGGTACTGGGGATTGAACTCAGGGGCATTCTACCTTCGAGCTATACCCCCAGCCCTATTTTTTATTCTTTATTTTGAAACCGAGTCTCACTAAGTTGCGGAGTGCCTCACTAGGTAGCTGAGGCTGGCCGCGAACCCGGATCCTCCGGTCTCAGCCTCCCAAATGCTGGGATTACAGGTGTGTGCCACCACGCCCGGCTGAAAGAATGGTTTTTAAGTTAAATACCTTTCCTTTCCTTTTCCCTCCCTCCCTTCCTTCCTCTTTAGTTATGGTAGTAGGGACTGAACCCAGGGGCATTCTATCTCTGAGCTACCCCCTAGCACTTTTTATTTTGAAACAGGGTTTCACTAGGTTGCTGAGGGTCTAAGTTGCTGAGGCTATTCTCAAACCTGTGATCCTCCTGCCCCAGTCTCCCAAGTACTGGAATTACAGGCGTGGGCCACCACACCCAGCTTTGTTTCTTAGGAAAGCACGGGGGGAGGGGGGTGGACTCACAAATTCAATCATATAAGAGATACACTTCCATACAATTTAAGAGACAAAAATACTTGATTTCTTTGACTTTTGACAATTCCAGTTCTCTAACAATGTTCTAAATAAAATATACTATGCTTTTTTTTTCCTAATCAGATATAAAGGATCTACAAATTAAAGATATAGGACAGAAAAAGGCTGTAAAAGAAAGTGAACTTGATTTAGGGTTGCTAAAGAATAATCATGTCAATTCTGAAAGGGCTTGCTTCTTTTTCCCTTTCTCCCTCCCCCCAATCAGATATAATAAAGTAAATATAACAACTTGGAATCTTACAAAATGATGGCATACACATGGCTGTCTAATGGAGATAAACTTGAATTAGCAATCACCACTGTAGTGACAGGCATTTTAGACCTAAAGAAGTAGAAGAAACAGACTCTACAAAATGACCTAGGAATGAAGCCATTGGCGATGAATGCATGAGAAGGGGTATTATGCCAAGACTGGCATTATTGATTTTAGTGTTTATCTTCTTCCAACAAGACAAGATGTCTTACTTCCAAAGTGCACAGGCCCAATAGGACTCTAAATCTATAATAATGGTTGATCAAAGTTCCAATAGTGGAAGACTGTCTGAAATCTCATAAATCCATTTTTCTAGGTGGAAGTTTAGATTTTATATATTTTTAAAGAATACAAGTCGTAACACACTCTGTATGATCTTGCATACACAGCTAAGCATTCTTAGTCAAAATGCAATCAAGAGTGGGGTAGTCACAGTAATTGTCAGAAAAGACTGTTCTGTCCTCAATTTATCTTCTGAGATGGGAAAGCACGCCTTCTTATCAAGGCCAGGACTGCTGCGTATATAGAGGTTAGACTGCACAAATGAGACAGGAGATAAAATGATGAGACAACAGAACAATTCACTCTGATAGAAAAATTCTTCATCTGCACATAGCAGAGCACAATGAATGTTCTAAGACAAGCTTGGCATCCAATTTTCTGGCTAAATATCAAGAAGTCTTTTTTGGCCTCGACAGCAACTTCTACTTTTTTATGATCTTTTATCTTTTTTTTTTTTTTTTTTTTTTTTTTTTTTTTTTTTTTTTTTTTTTTTTTTTTTTTTTTTTTTTTTTTTTTTTTTTTTTTTTTTTTTTTTTTATTGCCTGACAGGAAAAGCTGACCTGCCTTGGAAGTGTATATCATCTTCTGAAATAGGAGTCTACAAGAAATATTCTCCCCAGTAACTAACGCATGGTGTCTCAATATATTCAAGTAACGGCTGATACCACACTTACTCGATTCACTCACAACAACTTCTTACAAATGGCCGACAAAACTACAAGTAAACAGCTGGGTGACAGGTTTATTCTCTCCTTCCCCTTCACTGGGAGATGCTGGTGTTGGAGTTAGGCAGAGATCTGGATCCGAATGATTGTGGACCTAAACCTTTGGTCTCTCTTAAAAAATGGAGATAGTAGGGTGTTGCAAGGGTGAACTGAGATAACGTATGTACACAGTAGTTCCTGGCACAAAGTAAGCGCCCCATTTACACGGCTCTATGTTCACTGTGGTACCTGAGCTGACTTTTGATGGAGTGTGGATTGTAGGCTCTGCTAGCACATAGTCTTTTGCTATAGTATAAAGATCAATCTAAGCTGGGCATGGTGGTGCATGCTTGTAATCCCAGTCCTCGGGAGGATACGGGTTTGCAGTCCTATTTCAAAATAAAGAATAAAAAACAGGACTGGGGTGTAGCTTGGAGGTAGAATGCCCCTGGGTTCAATCCCCAGTACCACAAAGAAAAAAAACAAAAAAGAAAGAAAGAAAGAAACCTATACCTTTTTTTAAGAGTCCAAAACGTATAACTAGACAGAGGGGACTCTCTTTAGTATAACATAACTAAATATAAGGAATATGTATATAGAATGAGAAAAGAGACAACTGTGAGACACTACAACACTGAAGAACATTAATCTGAGCTCGCTTTAATTATCCGAATTGCTTATAAAGAAGGGCTTCCTGCCTACAATGTGGCTTCCCTGTCTAGCGTGCTCTACGATCTTCATGACTACAGAGGCCCATGCAAGCAAGGCATCTTGAAACTTAGGTTTCCTTATTAGCTTAGGGGTGAATATGTCTCTGAAAGTGCACAATGTAAATTCCTCTCGTTTCCTTCATTCTTTATGCAACTTATCTGGCTCTTAGCTTGTAATATTAATTTACACCTTATGTTTATATATTTACCTTTGCCGCCAAACTGTTAGAACAAAGTTCCTGATATTTACATGTCTCATAATTATAAATGGTCATATAAAATTGGTGTGTCACCTCAACAGCCCCGGTGGCTCACCTTGCTACAAAGTCTGTGACTTTCTCTCTAAGAGCTGTCTTACCACATCGGCAAATATGTTTCTATGCTCCATTCCATGTCACACTACAGCCACCTCTGAGATGACTTGCCAAGTAGGACCAGCACCACAGGACACCAACTGTACCGCTTATTTTACATTGCTTTTGAGACCACAGAAACATGAGCGTCTGAATACCAAAGGTGACATGAGCAACTCTTCAGCGATAACACCTTAGCATCTGAAGGTAAAGGAGAATAACCTTTCCCTTTGATAGATACTCATCAGAAATCAAAGGAGCCTGACTAGAAATGTGTAGCTGTATAGAATACACAGGAACAGGACTAGAGGCAGTTATACTCTAAGCATGACATCTTAGGTGGTATGCCCCCAGCCCCACGGCCTTTAACTACAACCAAAATGACGTTGGAAGATGCTTAACAAAGCATATAATCCAAAATCACCATCTGTCTCAGTAATAGTGCTAAAAATACCCCTTAATGACACAGCAGTAACTACTACAAATGTTGATTTTGGTTTCAAGTGTGTTGTTTTTGGAATTTCTAGATGGAACATTATTTTCTCTCATAATAAACAAAGGAAAGATTGAAGACATGACCACTCTTCTCAGAGGCAGGTAATGGGACGCTATGACAATCACAGCTTCAGAACTGATCGGATATAGTGTGAATTTTACTTTGTCACCTGCCCAGGTCTTCAAACAGACTATGTTTCAGTGTATCGGTTTCCTTATCAACAAAACACAAGGAACACACCCATCCTGAAGGAGCCTGTCAACTTGAGGGGATGCACAGACTGAGTGGAGAATGTACTGCTGCACTTACATGAGGTCCCTGGAGTAGTACATTCTCAGAGGATGAACGTGGTGATCCCTGGTGCGCAACAATGTGAACGTGCTTCATGCCACTGAACGTATACTTAAAAGGGTAAATTTTATGTTACGCATATTACCACAATAAGAAAGGGTCAAAGTAAAATCAATTCTCAGGTTAGGTTATTTGGAATCAAGAGTCTTTAATCAGTAAGTATTATAAAAAGAACCACAATTCTTGGAATTTAGTGAACTACCCCCTCCACTGTCTTAGAAACCTATTGCATTCACAGAAAAACTGTAACAAAATACGATTCAAGATCTGACATGCTGACAAGAGCAATTCTGGAGTGAAATCTGAAGCAACGATTATAATCTCAAAGTCTAAAAGTGTAGAAAGTCAATTAAAAATGGACTAAAAGTGGATTTTGTTCTCATGACAAAGCACAAACTATAAGATTATCAATTGTTTTCCTAGAGTTAGTACCTGCAAAACATCAGGGGCAGGGGGAAATGGGAGAGTTAACCTCAGCTACTTAGTGGGGTTCTCCCCAACTTAGTGAGACCTTGTTTCAAAATAAAGAATAAAAAATAGGACTAGGGGAGTAGCTTGGAGGTAGAATGCCCTTGGGTTTAATCCCCAGTACCACACATACACACACACAAAAGGATCCCCATACTTATCGTCAGGGATAACTCAGTGATCAATAAAAGTGAACATTTTCTAATCAGAAATGAACAGAAGTATCTTAGAATGAACAATTATGAGAGAAGGAAAGAACTGGGAAAGTGACATAGCCCTTGTCCACCCTTCCCCAAACTAAAGAGAAATGGACACCAGTATGGCCCACACTTAACACTTCTTCCTTCTCTGCAACCTGCATAAAAAAGAGTAATGTAGTGAAAAGCTTCAGGGAAAGAGAGATTCTTTAGGGAACTGTGAAAATTGGCTGAAACAAAGCAGAGTATCTGGAGAGAGATCTCAGTGCCAGTGGGGCTTTTTCTCATTTTCTAACTGCCATCAGACTTGCCACCTTCCTGCACTGCAGAATCTCCTCCTCACATCAGGTGCCGGTGCCATAAACTATTTGGAGGATTATAGGTAGGAAAGCAAGCATCTGACTACAGAAGGCATTCTGTGCAAACACGGTAGTAGATCCTTACTCTTTTCAAAATGCTTTCTTGGAAAATATGTTCAGTATCACTAACTATTGGAGAAAGGCATATCAAAGTCACAATGAGGTATCACCTCAGACCTATTAGAACTGCAACCGTTAAGGGGCAGAAAAGGCTCAGAAAATGACATATGCCAGCAAGGATATGAATATAAAGAAAAAGGAACCCTTACACACTGCTGGTGAACTTATAACATGGTGAGCCACTACGGATGCTCCTTACTGAAAAACAGGACTGCCATATGACCCAGTAATCTTGCTTGTGAGCACACATATCCAAAAGAATTGCAAACAAGGTTGTAAAGAGACATTTGCACATCTGTGGGCACTGCAGCAGTGTTCACAGTAGCCAAGATATGGACGCAATCTAGATGTCCAGCAACAAATTAATATATAAAGAAAATGTGGTATATACATTATTATCTAGCTTTAAAAAAGGAAATCCGCCGGGCGTGGTGGCGCACGCTTGTAATCCCAGCATTCGGGAGGATGAGACCAGAGGATCTGGGTTCGCGGCCAGCTTCAGCTACCTAGTGAGGCAATCCGCAACTTAGTGAGACTCGGTTTCAAAATAAAGAATACAAAAATAGGGCTGGGGGTATAGCTCAGAGGTAGAATGCCCCTGAGTTCAATCCCCAGTACCACAAAAAAAAAAAAAAAAAAAAAGGAAATCCTGTCATATGCTACAATATGGATGAACCCTGAGGTGCTAAGTTAAATAAGTTTATCACTGAAAGACAAATACTGCATAATTCCATGTATATAGTCAAACGTCTACGAGCAGAATACAAAGTAGAATGGTGTCTGCTAGGAGCTGTGTGTGTGTGGGGGGGGGGGGGGGACAAAGAGTTGTTTAATAGATATAGTGCTGTTACAACAGTATTTTATGTTTTTGTTTTTTTTTTTAATTCAGCCATCTCCAATTCACCAACCAGGCAGAGGAAGTCTCCTTGGGAGATCAATTAAAACAGTTGCATGTATAATAATTTATTACTATATAAGCCATCTCAATCTGAAAACCAACTTAAGTAAGAAGTCCATGAAAATAGTCAGATTTCCTCTTCCTTGTTTTACCTGTACGACAGGCTGGAAAACAGGATCGTTCCAAACAAAAGCCAAAATACTTATGAAAAAATATTCTTTAAACCTAAACTGGTATTTCAGCCCTCAAATCTTTTACTTATTCCTACATTTAAATTACTATACACAAACCTTTTCTTTTTCTTTCCTTTTTTTTTTTTTTTTTTTGTGGTACTGGGGATGGAACTCAGGGGCATTCTACCTCCAAGCTATACCCCCAGCCCTATTTTTTACTCTTTATTTTGAAACAGGGTCTCACTAGGTTGCGGAGTGCCTCACTAGGTAGTTGAGACTGGCCACGAACCTGGATCCTCTGGTCTCAGCCTCCCAAATACAAGCGTGTGCCACAATGCCCGGCTCCTATTTTTTCGTTCTTTATTTTGAAACAGGGTCTCACAAAGTTGCAGAGGGCCTCACTAAGTAGCTGAGGCTGGCTGTGAATCTGCGATCCTCCTGTCTCAGCCTCCCAAGTACTGGGATTACAAGTGTGTGCCACCACCAACTTAGCTAACTATTTCTGATATTAATAATGAATAAATAAAATGTAGTGGACAAATTATCGTACAATTGGAAATTATTACTCTCTTCTTGCTATCCTATTCCAAATACTTAATTCATTTCTAAAAAATAGTATCATTCTTCAAACTAAAACGAATGTATCAGATGTAAACTTAGGTCTTTAAACTTTCTTAGAAAAATCTTAGGGATATGAGTTGTTTTGAAATGACTATAGTATCTATAGAGCACCAATGTAACATATGAACATGCTTTCTCTGTTATAAATTCTAATTAATACAAAATGGTGAATTTGAACCATTAGGGAAACTAGTCCACATTAATTAAATATCATAATAAGAAATAATTATAAAAATTACAAAATATTTTGTCTTCTTAGGATTTCTAAATATACTCTAGTTGACAAGCTGGGTAGACTTTTCATACTTATATAAACAATAAAAGCTCTGGAGCTAAACATCAGAGTCAAGAACGTTAACAGTTCACCACCCAAATTTTAAGACATTAAATGTACTCTCGGGAGCCAAACTAAAATATTCTAAACAATATCTGTCATGAGAGGTTGTAATTTATAATCCCTGTACAATAAAGGGAATATACTCATTCAATTTTTATAATACAAATTTCAAGTTCTTAAATTTAGGGCAGAATTTTCCTGATGCAAACCCAGTAAGTCTAGAACTCAGAAAATGTGACAGATGTTTATTTTGCATAAACTAAGACCAATTGTTGTGCTCATGAGAACTGCCACTGGTGCCACTGAGTAAACATGATCTTTGCCATTAAGAGATTTGTCAACCAATTGAGGA
Organism: Graphiurus murinus; assembly: GCA_004027655.1. Taxonomy (NCBI): domain Eukaryota; kingdom Metazoa; phylum Chordata; class Mammalia; order Rodentia; family Gliridae; genus Graphiurus; species Graphiurus murinus. Next base: position 880 of record PVLC010036948.1, on the reverse strand, counting down.
AGAAAAAGTATACAAATCAGAATAAGATTAGCTAGAACAAGGAATGGCAGGGGTGTCAAAGGAGATGAGGTCATATTGCTTGGGCATTAAGAAATGTTTTATGAAAAAGGTAGTACATCAGAGATCTGGAAGAATTAACAACAGGGCTCAAGTGAGAGTAGACAGAGGAGGAGGAAGAAGCACTGAAGACAGGGAAGAAAGATTATTAAGAATGACAAAATAAAAGGGCACAAAAGAATGACAAAATAAAAAGTCTAGGCCAATGATCTTAGGGTACATATACAAGGAAATGGGAACTAAGAATGAATAGAGCAGTAGGCTGAGCTGCATAGACCCAGGGTCTTAGTGAAGCCCCTTTGTCACTGGACCTTCTACTATTATTCACCCCAGATTCCCTGTCATTGCTCTGGATCTTAAAACAGTCCCAGTACTCCATCCTAACAACCTATTAAAGGTTATCTGTCTATTAGCTGTCAGTCTGCTGAGAGGGAAGTGAGAAGCACTTTAGGCAGACCCAAGGGTAGAAAACTGCACATATGCAGGTGCCTGAGCATGTTCTGTTGGAGCAAATGCAGGGCCAGGAGAAGACAACGGGACTGGGAACAGATGAAAGAGGAACCAATCTGTGGCAGTGATGACTTTTTTTAAAATTTATCTTTTTTTGCTTCTCAAGAAGTAGTTTAGCCGGGCGTGGTGGCGCACGCTTGTAATCCCAGCATTCGGGAGGCTGAGACCGGAGGATCCGGGTTCGCGGCCAGCCTCAGCTACCTAGTGAGGCACTCCGCAACTTAGTGAGACCCGGTTTCAAAATAAAGAATAAAAAATAGGGCTGGGGGTATAGCTCGGAGGTAGAACGCCCCTGAGTTCAATCCCCAGTACC
>PVLC010036947.1:0-15530 GCA_004027655.1 Graphiurus murinus | reverse complement strand
GTACTGGGGATTGAACTCAGGGGCATTCTACCTCCGAGCTACACCCTCAGCCCTATTTTTTATTCTTTATTTTGAAACCGAGTCTCACTAAGTTGCGGAGCGCCTCACTAGGTAGCTGAGGCTGGCTGCGAACCCGGATCCTCTGGTCTCAGCCTCCCAAATGCTGGGATTACAAGCGTGTGCCACCACGCCCGGCTGTTTTCTGTTTTTATCAATGTTCTTCTGTAGTATGTCTTGGAATCAGATTTTTTGAATGCCTCCATTTTTGCTCAATATTGCTTTGGCTATCTTCTTTTTTATAGTAGACATTTTAACTGGGGTAAAATGGTATTTCATTATAGTGTAGGGTCTAGTTTGAGGTCTTTTGTGAGTCTATACACATTTTAGGTTTTTTTTTTTTTTTCAGTTCTGATTTAGGCATAGTGGTGCACACCTGTAATCCTACCTACTCAGGAGACCACGACAGGAGAATCAAATGTTTTAGACCAGCCTAGACAACTTAGCGAGATCCTGTCTCAAAATAAAACTTTAAACAAAGGCTGGGTATATAGCTCAGTGTAGAGCGCTTGCCTAGCATGAACGAGGCTTTGTTTTTTAGTATAAGTACTGTGTTATCAATATTATCTATTACCAAAAAGTAGGCCTGATAGCCAGGTGTGGTGGCGCATGGATGGCTGTAATCCTTGTACTTGGGAGACTGAGACGGGAGGATCACAGGTTCCAGGGCAGCCTTGGCAACTTCGTGAGACCCTGTTTCAAAAAAAAAATAAAATAAAATAGAGACTGGAGGTGTATCTCAGAGGTAGAACCCTCCTGGGTTCAATACACACACACACGCACACACATGCTTACACACACACGCATGCACACATGCGTGCACCATCTCATAAAGACAGGGGCGCACATCTCTCCTGTTCACTGCTGCATCTGCGCTCTGAGCACCATTCGGGACCCATCGCACATTGATTGAATACATGAGTGAGTAGACAGATGAACATCTCCACGTAGCTTTGGGAGAATCTCTATATAGCTTATATTTTCTTTGTTGGTGAGTTGAGAAGCTGCTTTGTATCCTTTTTTTAAAAAAAGTGTGAGATTCTCTAAAAAAAAATTGTGTGTGTGTGTGTGTGTGTGTGTGTGTGTGTGTGTTACTAGAGATTGAACCCAGGGGCATTCTACCTCTGAGCTGTACCCCCAGCCCTAATTTATTTGTAACCCCAGTATGTGGGAGGCTCAGACAAGAGGATTGCAGGTTCTAGGACAGTCTCAGCAAGTAGTGAGACTCTCATCAATCTAGCAAGATCCTGTTTTCAAAAAAAGAAAAATTGTCATCTTTGACAGGGCAAGTTTATTTCATGAGACTTTTGCTTCCAGGGAGGCTTTGCTTGCTTTGTGATGATTTAGCCTCGACACCGGCGAGTTCTCTGAATGACAGCAGGAGTAGAAAAGGGCATTTTCAAGGGTGAAGCAAAGACTCACTGTCACCAGAAGTCCCTTTCACAAGCCCAAAATAGTCACTGAAGCCGCTGGGTCTGGGCCCTTGCCATATTGACACTGCAGCCTCTAAGTGGGAACAGCAGGAGACCTGGTCTGGAGGAGGAGGACAGAAAGCCTTTCTGTGCGGCCTGAGTACATCGCAGAGAAAAAAGGCTGACCCCATAACTGGCTCCTCTCCCCTCCTGCAGACACCCAGGGACCCAAGGGGCAAGTTCCTTTGGAGAACCTTCTTTCTTTCTATATAAGTTATAATTCTTATGTAGAAAGTACACCAGTGTTTGATTTAAATATTTTTATGTTTACATTTATTTTATATTTATTTATGGTTATATATTTAAAAACTCATCTTGATAAACAATTTAAAATAATACCAATTGGAGAAAGTTACATATATAGAAAGCGTCGTAAATGGCCTTCAGAGTTCTTTTCTGTCTGCTTAAAATGTTTCAAATTTCTTACTTAAGAACTTGAGTTTTGCGGTGGCTGCTTGTAATCCCAGTACTTGGGAGTCTGAAACAGGAGGATTGCAGGTTTGAGGACAGCCCTCAACAATTTAATGGGACCCTCAGTAACTTAGTGAGACCCTATTTAAAAAATAAAAAAAAGCCGGGCGTGGTGGCGCATGCTTGTAATCCCAGCATTTGGGAGGCTGAGACCGGAGGATCCGGGTTCGCGGCCAGCCTCAGCTACCTAGTGAGGCACTCCGCAACTTAGTGAGACTTGGTTTCAAAATAAAGAATAAAAAATAGGGCTGGGGGCGTAGCTCAGAGGTAGAATGCCCCTGAGTTCAATCCCCAGTACCGCAAAAAATAAAATAAAATAAAATAAAAACAACAACAACAAGGGCTGGGGGGGGGTGTAGCTCCCAGAAGTAGAATACCTCTGGATTCAATCCCCAGTACCCCTCTCCACACACACAACTTCAGTTTTGTTAGCAACAAGAAATGATTAAGTTTAGTGTATAACTTGAAAAGGAGATGCAGTGGGCTGGTTATGAGTCAGGTTGGTAACGCCACCTAGTGATAACTACCTTGAATGACAATCAGAAGAACCAGCACCAGTCTTGGGACACTTAAGAAATTCTACTCTACGTTCATGGAGTGTAGATTGTTTCATACTATTTTAAGACTTCAGACTTACATATACTAGAGGATATTTTCCCCTTTACAGTTATGACAAAGACTATAGCTTTCTACAAAGACCCTTAGGTGTTTAATTTTCAAAACATACAGCATCAATGAAAACTGCAGTTAAAATCTTAAGAAGATTGTGTGAAATCCTTTTTGTAGCAGCATCTCTCATTTCTAAGAACAACTGGGATTACTGGTTAAATTGGATAAGTGTGTAACGTGAATTGGACAAGCAGATATAGATAAGCCGAAGCCTGGCTATAGTATGATCATACAGCCTTGCCTCTTCCATACTTGCTGTATGGTAAGATAGTGATGTGATATTCAGCTTGTCTGCTGCCTTTTTTTTTTTTTTTTTCAAACTTTGGTACTGGGTATTGAACCCAGGAGCATTCCACCTTCAAGTTACACCCCCAGCCTTATTTATTTTTTTATTTTAAAACAGGGTCTTGCTAAGTTGAGGTTCTCAATAAATTGCTGAGACTGGTCTCAAACCCACAATCTTCCTGTCTCAGCCTCTCAAGAACTGAGATCACAGGTGTGTACCACCATGCCCGACTTATCTGCTACTTTTAAAAATGCCTTCTATCGGTTAATAAATTTTGATGAATCCAATTGGAAAAAGTAATAATGCCTATTACTCAGTAGTTTTAAGTCTATAATAAGGAAATGTATGGAGTCTTTGAAGTTTCTAGAATAATTATATTTATCTTTTTTTGTGTGATACTGGGGATTGAGCCAGGGGCATTTTACCTCTGAGCTACACCCCTAGCCTTATTTTATTCTTTATTTTGAAACAGGGCCTTACTAAGTTGCAGAGGGTGTCACTAAGTTGCCGAGGCTGTCTTTGAACCTGCAATCCTCCTGTCTCAGCCTCCAAAGTACTGAGATTATAAGTGTGCACCACCATGACTGTCTTGGAATAATTATATTTTAAAACCTCAACATTTGAAAAAGTATTTAATCAAATCATATTTTACTTTTTACTTTACCAACAGATATTAGTTTAGGGCATAGTAAGAATCACCCACTAGGCCAGTTTTATCAGTCCTTTGGTAATTTCAAGTTTCACATTGGAGCTTATTGATTGGAACATATATATTTGTCATGCCAAATCAGTTATAATTCAGAAGTCATAATTCTTTATTATATTATCCTTTTGTGTAGCTTTCTTTTTCTAATTATAAAAGTGACATATGTTTATGATGAAAGTTCAGGTATACAGTAATCGTTCTCCCAGAACTCAAATCAAAATAATCACTGTTAACAGCTGGTGTCTTATTTTCAGTTGCTGCATTTGTTAATGAAATTTTCCCTTTTCAATGGACCAGAAGTGGGACACTCCACCTTCATTCCCTCTGTGACCCTTTCTTCCAGGCAAGTTGCTGGCAACTTGTTTTGCTCATCTGCTGAAATAACTGGTAATCTCATTACCATGTGAGGAGATCTGAGTTTTCGTTGCTAGCTTTACTGTTTCTCTCTTCCTAGGGTGTTTAATTTCCTAGGTACTTGATAGCAGCACCTGTTTGTGTAGTACGGTGCAGATTTCCTCGCACATTCAGATACACATCAACCCTGCCTAGAACGGTTGTGAAAAGCTTAGACTTTGCCCAAGTTAGCTAATGTGTTGCTAAGTCATGACTTGAACCCCTCCTGATTACACATATCTCCAGGGGAACGCTTCTGGTCCCATGACTCTAACTACCATCTCATGACTCTCTAGCCCTGACTCCTCTGAGCTTCAGGCTTGTGTATCCAACGGTCTCTCTTTGTTTTGAACATCTCTGCCTCCTTGGCTTCTCAAACATGACTTAACAATCAAGATATACTTGATGACTTTACCCTTAGACTATTTCTCCCCAAGACGGCTCCATTTAGGGAATGGGGTCACTGGCTACACGTGGGCTCAGGCAGAAGCCTTGGCATGATCTTCCATTGACCTCTTGCTCAAGTTTGATGTCAGCCCAGCAGCAAATGCTGTTCCATCAGCTTTCCCCAACCCGCTTTTGTCTTTTACCCCGGCTGACCTAATCACTTCCCATTACTTTGATGTTTTAAAAATTATATTTAAGCCGGGTGTGGTGGCGCACGCTTGTAATCCCAGCATTTGGGAGGCTGAGACCGGAGGATCCGGGTTTGCGGCCAGCCTCAGCTACCTAGTGAGGCACTCTGCAACTTAGTGAGACTCGGTTTCGAAATAAAGAATAAAAAATAGGGCTGGGGGTATAGCTCGGAGGTAGAATGCCCCGGAGTTCAATCCCCAGTACCGCAAAAAAAAAAAAAAAAAAAAAAAAAAATTATATTTAACGGTATCTGATACTGTTTACTTTGGCGTCTGTTGTGTCTTACTTTCCTCGTAGAATGTAAGCTCTGCAAGGCCAGAACTTTACCCTGTTATCACTGGCACCCTTGGCAATGGTAGGTTTCAAGTGGAGTGGACATAGGTGTGCAGGGGCAAATTAACGATGGAAAGGAAGAAATCTGGTGCCTTTCAGTAGTTGAGGGTCCAGGAAAAAGGATTCCTTCACTAGTTTTCTCAGGGCTCCTTTGTACAGTGTTAAATAGTATTTAGTGATGTGTTTTTGAGATTGATACTAGTCTTCTAATCTGAAATATATAATACATTCGGGCCTTGTTGTGTGCATGCTCCCTGAGATCTTTTTGGTGGGATGAGGGATTCAGTCCAGAGACATTTTACCTCCGAGCTACCCCTCCAGCCCTTTGTATGTTTTTGTTTTGAAACAGTGTAGGTTGCTGAGAGTCTCACGCTGTTGTGGAGGCTGTCCTCAAACCTGTAATCCTCGTGTCTCAGCCTCTCACGTACTGGAATTACAGGCATGTACCAGCACGCCTGGCTTCCTGAGATCTCTCTGGAAGGTAAACAAAGCAAAACAATTGTAGTGCTTTCTTGGAGGCTCCTGGCCCACCATTAGGAAGAGACCTGTGCTGGTTGAGAGGCCTTCCACGTGTGCTCCCACAGCGACATGGAAAAGAGCCAGAGAAATGAATGCCAAGGCATTTTGATTCGCTTTGGACTGCCCTTCTTCCAGGAAGGGTAACTTTGAATAAAGGTGAACTTGATATTGGGCTGATAAATAAATTTTTAAAACTGGAAACTTAAAATGGATATCAAACGATCCTGAAATACTATATTAAAAAATCAATTATTTTGTTAAGAAATAGAGAACAAAGTGAGGAAAGGGTAGGGAGAGAGATTGATTGGTCATTCTATATCTAGAGTAATGGAAAATTTCTTTTGTACCAGCAAGATTTGGATTTTTTTTTTTTTTTGGTACTGGGGATTGAACACAGAGGCATTCTACCTCCAAGCCACACCCCTAGGCCAATTTTATTTCTTGTTTTATTTCTTAAACAGGGTCTCACTCGGTTGCTGAGAGCCTCACAAAGTTGCTGGGGTTGACTTTGAACCTGTGATCTTCCTGTCTCAGCCTCCCAAGTACTGGGATTACAAGCATGCGCCACCAAGCCTGGCAAAATCTGGATTTTGATTCTAGTCATACTACTAGCTAGTCACATGTCCGTGGGCATGTTGCTTCTGGAATCTAGACTTTTTTTTTGTCAAAGCTGAGGACCATCACCTGAGATGAATTTTGGGAAAGAATTCTCACAAGTATAATGTACAAAACAAACATAATGTATTGTCTTGATTAGCATTCTGATAAGAGGATCCTGGTCTTTATTCTCTTGCTGTTTTAAACTTTGGGGTCCCAGAACACTAATGGCTGTAGAGGCCTACATCTCAACTCAGAGGTTCATCAAGCAAGTGTGAATAGTTTTAGATGACTTCTCTGGGAAATGTTTGCTTCTTGTTTAATTGTTTGTTTATGTGTAGCTGAGATTAATGACGACAATAAAAACACTGTTGAGGTAGTACCATCCATGAAGCTTTATGCCTTATTACAAATTTGCAAGCATTCTCTAAGGTCTCAGAATGAAATCTTCTTTAGATATGCTGAGGGTAGAGAGAATGAGGACTTTCATGTCTTTAAAAGTAATCACCAGCTTGGGTTTCTGAAAAAGTAATATGCGCCAAGAATTACACCTCTACAGCCATTTATTCTTGACAGTTTCTTCAACTTCTTTTTTTTTTTTAAGCCAGACTATAGATGTGTTTTAATATCATTAGTGTTTCTAAAGTAAAATTAGTATAACAGTGCTATTAATTTTCTCTCTTAAAATATAGAAAATGAACTGAGGCAATATGATTGAATACATTTAAATGAGTTCCGTTTCCATATATCAAAAAGCTGTTTTAAAGCTTTCTGGAGCGAAGTCACTTTTTAAAAATTTCAAGCACATTATTTTGTTTTAGAAATATTGAAGATGCAATATGCGAATCGTATTTGGATTCGAAAGCAGGATATTGACTTCACAGTGAAAGTGGTTCCATGCTTGGTAAAGCCCGGGGAGAGGTTTATAAGGCCAGCAGACAGAACCTGAAACTCACTCGGAGAGGTAAATGATACAGGACTGGAAACACTGAATAAATGATTTCCAAACCATTCTTTCTTGATGTTATTTTATCCTTTAAAGGCAGGTAGATCATTAAAACTAAAATTGGATTAAAAAATTTCTCCAAAAAATAAATAATAAAATGAATGTTAAGTCTGTCTCCGAATTCTTCCTTTTCCCTTCAAGAACCCCTGAAGTGAGTGCCGTGTGCATGTGTGCCTCTCCCAGCTTGTACCTCATTAAGATGTCTGATTACAATGCACCAATAAAATAAAAAGAACCCATGAGAAGACAAACGATCACAATGCTACCCATCCTTGATTAAAAGTATAAAATGTAATATCCTTTCTCCAAATGATGGATTTGGATTGCATTTCCAAGTTTAAAATAATCAAATTTACCTAGTATTTTAACATTTCCTATTTGCTGAGCAATGTACCTTAGTAAATTGTTAAAAATAAGTCCCCATTGCTTATTTCAAGCACATATTCCTCCTGAAGGTGAGGTGATGGGGGGGGGGGGGGAGGAGAGGATGAAAGCGCTGCTGCCCCATGCAGGTGGGTCTCTGTGTTTGCTCTTCCCCCCCTAGGATGCGAGTCCCACTCGGCGTCACCTGCTGGACACGTGGTACTGTTTTCACCATCCCTTTCAAGTGTCCTGTTTTCCCTGATGCCTTTACTAACATCTCCAGCTAGATAATTGCTTGCTTTATTCCTTTCTTTTTTTTTTTTTTTTTTGTAGTACTGGGGATTGAACCCAGGGGCATTCTACCTCCGAGCTACACTCTCAGCTCTATTTTGTATTCTTTATTTTGAAACAGGGTCTCACTAAGTTAGGGCTTCACTAAGTAGCTGAGGCTGGCCTCGAACCTGCTATCCTCCTGTCTCAGCCTCCCAAGTACTGGGATTACAAGCACGTGCCACCACGCCGGGCTCTAGATAGTTGCTCCTTTGCACTGCTGCATCTTATGCACCTCTGTTCTTGCGTGTAGCCCACCTTAAATCATCTGCTGACATTTCCACCGTGTTTGTCTCTCCAGGGTCTGGCTAGTTGCAAAGTAGGAACAAATGTTTGCTGAATAAATACACAAAATGGCAAACGATCAGTCTTGACATCGCAGCACATAGATCTCCTCCTAGGGGTGCGGTTCCTGGCCACATCCTTCTCCTGAGGCAAAGTAGGGGTGGTGGGACAGAAGCTTCCCAAAGGAGAAGCAGATGGCTGGGCTGATTATCCAATAAATATTCATCAGGCCTCTGGTGCCATGCCAAGTTCTGGGGGGGAGGTATAAGGCACACTCTTATCTGTTAAGTGTGTGTGTGTGTGGGGGGGGTAGCCAGTTGGGCTTAAAGGCGTAATTTACTCATATGAATCTTTTTTTTTTTTTCCTTTTCTTTTGTGGTAGTAAGGATTGAATCCAGGGGCATTCTGTCTACACTCACAGACCTTTTTTACTTTATTTTTTTTTCCAGAACAAGATATCGCTAGGTTGTTGAGACTGTCCTCAAACCTGTGGATCCTCCTGTCTTAGCCTCCCACATACTGGGACTACAGGTGTGCACCATGTCCAGCTTTGTATGAATCATTCGAAGGGAAATTGAATGCTAAATTAGAAGACTCCACTCTGTGTATATAAGGAAGCTAGAAAAGTTGGAAAGCCACAAGAGTTGGAGGAGTTGGGGAAAGCTTCCAGGGCAGCCGCCAAGTTAATTTGGTCTCCATGGTATTGACTGAGGGCAGGGCCGTGGAGGTGGCAAGCTTGGGCCAGGTGGGGAGGGAATGCTGGGCTGTGTGGGGATTGGCTTGTGCAGCAGGGTTTACTACGGGATCAGAGACCCTTTTTAGACCTGTGATCGGGTTTCAGAAGAGAGACTTTGAAGTCTTAGAATTATTCTCAAAGTGTCGTACGAATGTGTTTATGGGCAGTTTTCTAGGGAGGTTCAGCTTTAAAGATGTGGATGCCGATTTGAAAAGAATGTTAAATTTTGTAATTTTAGTCAAGAGCAGGTAACATTATACTCATTTGTCTTTTCATGAGGTCTTTTTTGGGGGGGGGCAAGGGGATACCAGGGATTGAACCCAGGGACATTCCACCTCTGAGCTACACTCCCAGTCCTATTTTTAGTTTTTATTTTGAAAGAGGGTCTCATTAAGTTGCTGAGGCTGGCCTTGAACCTGTGATCCTCCTGTCTCAACCTCCCAAGTACTGGGATGACAGGCGTGTGTCACTACACCTGGCTCTTGTGAGGTCTTAAAGAAAGGGAAAAAGGAAGATTTTAGAGAAGGATGGGGAAGAAGAGAGGAGGGGATTCAGGCTGATGCTTGAAGAGACAAAATAACAATATAAGTATCAGTATTTACTAAATAGTTTTCCCCTGAAAATGTATCTCAAATGTTCTTAATATCTTCTCTCTTTTTTAAAGTCACATGCATGGCAGATATGTATCTATAGACATTTCAGATGACTCTGCTGCGTGCTAGGGAATGTTGTATCTTCAGAACTTACCTCTTGCTGGGGGACCAGCTTGTACTGAGGAAATGAACTGGCTGTATGAATAATTTCTGGGGCTTGAAGCAAAGGCTGAAGGTTGGCCCAGGTGAACGAATTAGAGAATCCAGAAGTGGCGAGGGGTAGGAGTGAGTGCAATCCATAGGCAGGGGGAAGTGGTGGTTCAGAACTGGGAATAGACACTGTGAATTCTGAATGTGAGGCTGGTTCAAGGGCATCCGCAAGCAAGAAGAGTGAAGGCTCACAGGGGAGGGAAGGTCCAGGCCTTCTGAACAGGTTGCGTTTTCTAGGCTGCCAGGTCCCAGGTTAGTGTTTGCTAAAATTAATGCACAGGTTCAGATAGTTCACCTTTTATAGTTTTATGCTTAGGCAAATAAACTTACGTGTGTGTGTGTGGGGGGTACTGGGATTGGACCTAGGGACATACGATCTCCAAGATATTTTATCTCCAAGCTATTTACATCTTCAGCCCTATTTTACTTTATTTTTTGTTTGTTTGTTTTGAAACAGGGTCTCAGTAGGTTGCTCAGAGCCTTGCTTTCATTGCTAAAGATGTCCCCAAATCTGTGATCCTCCTGTCTCAGCCTCCCAAGTACTGGGATTACAGGCATGCACCACCACTCTCTTGGTGATAAATTTACATTTTATTTTAAATAAAATGATTTTTTATTTTTATTTTTATTTTTTTGGTTACTGGGGATTGTACCAGGTGAATTCTCCTCCAAGCTATATCCCCAGCCCTTTTAATTTTTTGGTTTTGAAATAGGATTTAGCTAAGTTGCTGAGAGTTTTGCTAGGTTGCTGAGGCTGTTCTCGAACCTGTGATCCTCCTATCTCAGCCTCTCAAGTATGGGGATTACAGGTGTGCATCACCACACCCTGCTCCTTTGATCCATTTTGAGTTGATTTTTTCTTTAAATGGTGGGAGATAGGGGCTCTAGTTTCATTCTTCTGCATGTGGATATCCAGTTTTCCTAGCACTATTTTTGAAAATAATTTATTTTCTTCAGTATATGTTCTTGCTACCTTTGTTGAAAGCAGTCTAGCTGTACACATGTGGATTTATTTCTGGGTTTTCTCATCCATTTTATTCATCTATGAATCTGTTTTAATGTTGGTACCATGCCATTCTGGTTACTATAGCTTTGTAGTATGTTTTTGAAATTAGGTATTATAATGCCTCCAGCTTTATTCTTTTTTGCCCAATATTGCTTTGGCTATTTGGGGTTCCATACAAATTTTAGGAGTACTTTTTTACTTATGTAAAGAATGTAATTGTTATTTTGATAGGAATTACATTGAATATGTAGATCACTTTGATAGTATGGATATTTTTACAATATTCTTTTAACTCAAGAATGGGATTTTTTTCATTTTTGGGTATGTCCTCTTCAATTTCTTTCATTAGTGTTTGGTAATTTTCATCTTTAGAGATCATTCACTTATTTGGCTAAATTATCCCTAGGCATTTTATTGTATTGTTTGTAGCTATTATGAATGTGATTGTTCTCTTTATTTCTTTCTCAGCTATTTGTTATTGGGGTATTAAAATGCTACTGATTTTTATATATTGATTTTGTAATCCTCAATTTTACTGAATTTGATTTTCAGTTCTAACAGGTTTTGTGTGTGTGTGTGTGTGTGTGTGTGTGTGTGTGTGTGTGTGTGAAGTCTTTAGGATTTTTCTCTCTATAAAGTCATATTATATGCAAATAAGGATAATTTGTTTTCCTCCTTTCCTATTTGAATTCCCCTAATTTTGTTTTGAAACATAAGAAATATGGCTGTGCCTGGTGGTACATGCCTATAATTCCTGTACTTGTTAGGCTACGACAGGAGTATTGCAGGTTTGAAGATAGCCTCAGCAACCTAGTGAGACCCTATTTCCAAATAAAAATAAAATGGGGCTGGGAGTGTAGCCTAGAGGTAGAAGGCCCCTGGGGTCAATTCCCAGGAAACACACACACACACACACACACACACACACACACACACACACAGAGTAATTAATGCTAACAGGGAAATAAAAATATCTTTTTAATATATTAAATGCAAATGACAGAGCAAAGTAAGTCCAAATAGTGCTTAAAAGCCACAGGAAAGCAAGAGTCCTAAAGATATGCCATTTGTTTCTGAGTTCTTTAGGTCAGTGGAAGGCCTACTTTTAAAGGTGTTACCCAGAAGCTGGTCCACGATTTATCTTTCTCACTTTTCAAGATATACCTTCCTTCCCTTCTTCCTCTTTCTCCCTTAGGTTCATACTATCTAATACAATGAAATGACATCTTAGATTACAATATTTTTGGTGGCTGCTGGTGGAAGGAACAGAAGAAGTGGAATGAGACTCTGTTCTCATTCTGCTCCAATCCAGAGGGTGGACAGTTGAGTCAGAATAAAACCCAAATTAGAAGACTCGAGACTCTAGACATACCTGTGACATCCCGTAGGACTCTGGCTCAGACAAGGGTAAATGTTGCTGCGAGGCCAGGCACATGGTTTGAGTAGACCTGAGACAGGTTCAGAAGCTGGATGTTGTCCAGAAATGATCAGAGAAGTCTGGGCGTAGCCTTTAAATAGACTTTGACCTTTTAGTGTCCTTTGGGTTAAACCACCCAGGATTATGCTGGTCCAACATTAGCTTTGTGTCCCTTTGAAAAAATAAATTTTAATCTTGGGCCTGAACCAAATTCAAATCAGTCTTGTAGAGCTTTTGAAGGGCTATTAAGGTGTAACACAGCATGGCCTTTCTCCTCAGTATTGTCTAACTTCTCATTTCCTTGGCTGCCTTATTTCTGATTTTCTGAATGGGTGTTGCTCTGCTCATTTGCTCAGAGAACAGTTCATAGGAGAGGTTTGTGTCTCCTGGGAAGGGAAAGGTTAACTTTTATTTCCAAGAGCACCGGCAGCGTGATTTCTTGGATGAGATCATCCCCAGGAGAGCATGGTGTGGTGGGCTGGGGCTAGCATGTATGCTTCTGCTTGGGCAGGGGCTGGCTGTGCAGGGCTGCCTGCTTATATCAGCTTCCCAGGTCAGCTAACAAACCAGGTCGAGTGAACAAAAGATGAGTTTGAAGTTCTTGACTCACATTCTTTACGTTAAACACTGGTAACCGCTTTTTCCTTTGATCTTTCTTCTGGGTCACTCTGGATTTTAAGCCTCTAGCTATGAGATAATCTTCTCTGAAATTCTTGATGTTTGCCAATCCTAATCACAACTCTTGCTTTACAGCATTTCGAAGTAAAGCATTTGTCTTTTAGCTAGTCTAAAAATACAGTGCAGAAGGATGTGGGTAATGGATTTTTTGGAGTGGGATCTTTGGGGATAGGATTTGTGATTTGAGTTCGCCATCTGATTTATATATTCTGTAGATTTGTAAGTCTGGGTACTACTGGAACTGTGAGGCTATTGTGTCTGACTTAATTGCATATTTAAATGTAAGGCTAGAACTAAAGCTGAAAAAGCAGATGGAATTGGAAAAGGAGACTGTCCTGTTCTGAGGGACTGTGTGAAGCCAAGGAGTTGCTGGAGCAGCTCTGACAAGGATTTCAGGAAAACAATCTTGTAGTATTTCCACTACTCTCAGCTTGCAGACTGATTGAAAACGCAGTAAGATCAGCCTTTCCCAAAGCTTGTGGTATTTCTGCAGCTGTTTTCAAAAAGCCTTGGAAATGAAAAGCAAAGGAGTCCATTGAATCTCAAGTATCCACACCCATGTCACTAACGCTCGAGGATAATCGAAGTGGGAAAGAGAAGCCACGCCAGGGACGGTGTGCAGGACACAGACGTGGGGAGGTTGCTCTTGCGAACAGAACGCCATGCTGGTGGCCGAGGTGAGCACCGCTCCACAGCCCACACACCCACAGGTCTTTTACAAGAGCTCTGCCCATTGTATTTCTACTTTCCATTATTTTAGACTATTCGCCTCCATTTGCCTGAGTCAGCTGAGCCATCTGTCTAAGCCAGTAAACATCTCAGACTTTCCAGTTGGTCTAATTAGGCCAGTGTTAATATGTTACTATCACTAACGCAAACCAACTGTGTTTGCTCTAAAGCCATTTTTTTTTTTTTTTTTTTTTTTTTTTTTTTTTTTTTTTTTTTTTTTTTTTTTTTTTTTTTTTTTTTTTTTTTTTTTTTGGTGCTGGGGATTGAACCTGGGGGCATTCTACCTGTGAGCTACACCTCCCATACTATTTTTTTTATTTTTATTTTTTTATTTGGAAACATGGTCTCACTAAGTTGCTCAATAAGTTGTATAGGCTGGCTTTGAACCTGTGATCCTCCTGTTTCAGCCTCCCAAGTCCTGAGATTATACGCATGCACCACTATGCCTGGCTTGAAGGCATTTTTAAGGAATCCTTCCAGTATTATCATTCCTGTTCTACAGAAAAGAGAAACAAGTTTTCAGAAAACTTATGTGATTTGTGCAAATTATATGAACAGACTACAGGGTTGCGAGGACTACAGAACAATATATTTTACATTGACAGCTGCCAACATTCAAGTAGTTGAAGCACTGCACATATGTAATGTGTATGAGGAGGCTTAAAACAATGGGAATGACTGGATTGTATTAGTGATTTTAAAATATTTTGGGCCATTGAAGCTTATATAGTAGCTCACTGTGTTAAGCTGCAAGTTCTGTTTTGTTAGTATGAGTTTATTTTACAGGTTCATGTTTCTAATAACCACCTATTTTTCATGCTAACCAATAATGCTCACAAAACTTTAATAACCATAAATATTTGAAATGTGGATTTATGGGTGTCCACTGGCGCTTCAATATTTAATATAGTTTTAGTTGTGTTTGTTCAACATTGAGAAATTTTTGATTTACAGATAAATTCTTGCAAATAGGTATACTATTCTTAAAATTTCCAATTTGGTTGACCTAGATACTTGAAAATGGTTAACAGGAAGTTTTGGCTTCAGTTTAAATCACTATATAACTATAACTTAAGAAGGTTCATTTGCCAGGCGTGGTGGCGCACACCTGAATCCCAGTACTTGGGAGGCTGAAATAGGAGAATCACAAGTTTTGGGTCAGGCTTAGCAACTTATCAAGACCCTGTCTCAGACTTAAAAAAAAAAGTGTGTGTGGGGGTTGGGGGTGTAGCTTGGAGGAAAATAACCAGTACTGTTATAGATGTGCAGGAAGGAAATTAATTCATTGCATACAAGGGGTGCCTTAAACCTTGTCTTAGTTTTTTTCATACAACCTCAGTTGAGAAAGATCACCAGGTTCAGTCCATAGACATCAGGGATTTGATCCAGTTTCATGGCTTTAAGTTCATGGCTATGTTGACAACTCCCTAATTTATATCTCATTTTACTCCTATCCCTGAACACAAGACAGTGTTGAATCCAGCGTTTAATCTTAACCTGTTAACTCTCAGGCTTTCAGTTCAACAAATATTTCAATGAAATCTGATTATTTTTATTGTATGGATCTTTTCCTAGTATGCAGGCTCCAGATAGGCAGAAATTTTATCTATTTTTTTTTTTTTTTTGGTCCACTACTATATGCCACGTTTCTGGAACAGTCTCCATAGTCTTCTCAATAAATGCCTGCTGAATGAATGAGTGATGAGTGTTCAGTTTGAAATTTGGAATGTGATGAACAGAACACTAGTCATTTAAAATTCCCGTGTAGTGCACGCAGTACCTCTTAAACATATCTTTTACGTTCTGAGATGTTCAGCGGTGGCACTCAAAAGCTCAGATACAGCCGGGTGTGGTGGCGCACGCTTGTAATCCCAGCATTCGGGAGGCTGAGACCGGAGGATCCGGGTTCGCGGCCAGCCTCAGCTACCTAGTGAGGCACTCCGCAACTTAGTGAGACTCGGTTTCAAAATAAAGAATAAAAAATGGGGCTGGGGGTATAGCTCGGAGGTAGAATGCCCCTGAGTTCAATCCCCAGTAC
>PVLC010036946.1:0-16341 GCA_004027655.1 Graphiurus murinus | reverse complement strand
TTTTCCCCAAGGTTATATAACAAAGTCAGTTCAATTTACTGACTCTTTTCTCATGCCTGTCATAAGCCAAGTATCATCTGTATTCCTGTAGATAAGTGGATGAATAAGAAACAGTTCTTGCCTTTGCAGATATTTTTCAAAGTGTGTAAGATACAAAGTATAGTTATTATGGCCAGAATTTAACTCAGAAAATGCTGGAGTAAATGAATTAAATATCCCCTTGCTTCCCTCTTTCCTTCCTCCCTCCCTCCCTCTTTCTCTCCCTTCCTCCCTCTTTTCTTTTTCTTTCTTGTATTGAACCTAAAGGTATTCTATCTGTGAGCTACACTCCCGCCCCCTTGTTTTACTTTTTTGAAACACAGTCTCACTAAGTTGTTGTAGGTCTTGCTAAATTATTGAGACTGGCCTTGAACCTGTGATCCTCAGGTCTCAGTTTCCCAAGCAGTGGGATTATAGATGTGTTCCACCACGCCTAGCTGAAGAGGGTTTTTGTCACGTGCTTAGCTCATCTGCAAGAGGGAGCTTGCCCTGTACAGCGTGTGAGAGAAGTATTTTGTTCCGTTACAGTTCATCTTCTGGGATCTGAATTCTGTGGTGTATCTTATGGAAATTGACTCTGGCTAGAAGTTCATAGAGTATCTACGGGTGGGAGACATGTGAAAACAGATGTATAAGAGGTTCACGGGTGATGAATCAGAGATGCAAAGCAGACTAGTGCTCAGGTAGGCTTACCTGGAGGGCACAGGGCCTTCTTCTTCACTCTGCCTAGCGTTTTTATGCAGATGAGATGTCCTTCCAAGGAGCACGGAAGAATGATCTTAATCAATGCCCAAGAACATATACCAAGACAGCTACTAGGATGTGACAGTACCAAGGGCAGGATAAAGATGCTAGCTACCACGTATGTGATGTCCACTATTTAAAGTCCAGCCTATTTTGACTTGTTACGTTACCTGTATTAAAACGTGCACTTCTCCTGTCGACTCCTTGAGGTACGTACGACCAGTATCCACATTTTACAGATGAGGAAATAGACACAGATCATGACTTGCCTAAGGTGATCTAGCAAATAATTGGAGGAGCTGAGGGTTGAGTCTAAGCACTTGGTTTGCCTGTCGGCTTGGGTAGTGTCACTTGGCATGTGCTATGTATTTATTCTTGCTGGCAGCCTACACACAGATACAGGACTAATTATTCAGGAAGTTGTTCTTGCTTGGCGCTTTGATCTGCCATCGTGATCATCAATAGTGAGGCAGAGAGGTTGAGCTTGGCATGAGTAGTGTGGCTACCTGTGTGTGTGTGTGGGAGAAGACAGGAAAGGTCCTGCCTCCTCATGCCTGCCTTTCCCGTAGGCCCAGGGTTTGCCCAGATACCACCTCTTCTGTGTTTACTGCCTTCTCTGGGCTCAGTGTTTTGTTTACACTCACCTGAGGCACTTCTTGTGTTGTACCTTGTTCCCACGTCCTTGGCATAGATCTATGGACGCTCCCTTTCGGAGTCACAGACGCTTGAAGGCAAAGACCAGTTCTAATTCCTATTCCCAGATTTTTCACCCCGGGGCTTTTGTGGCTCAATCACTCTGGTTAAATGAACAGAACTAACTTAAAACCTCTCTCCCCACGTGGAAATTCCGTAGGTGGAACTCAGTGCTGCTCCCCCAATAGTTTGATTTTGTTTCTATGTGTCTCCTTCCAGGCATGTGATGATGTGGCATTTCTTCACCTTCTTTGAAATGAGATGTGGCCGCGTGACCCGCTTTGGGAAGTGAAATGCGAGCAGAAGGAATTTGAGTGGTACTTCTGGGAAAAGGCTTAGGAGCCACTGTCCAATCTGCCACACTCTTTTCTGAGGATGATGGCAATGTTTCAGACAGTGGCGCCTGCCAGCCCAAATCCCAGAGTGGCTTGGAGCAGAGCCCCTCCCTCCCCCAGAGGATTTATAGCGCAGACCGGCAGTGCACCTTTGTGATCTAAGCGGTGGGGGTTTTTAATGCTCTTTGTTTCTGCCGCCCAATCTATCTCATCCTGATGAATGTACCCTCAGATCTTCTGAGAGATGATTTCGGAAACGACATCACTCTTGTCAACCATATGGAGACCACAGGGAGGAAATGGGAGCTTGAGGTAGCGGCAGAGCCCTGTGGTTTTCAGTTCAGGATTCACTTTTAAGAATAGCAGAGGAGCAGAAATGGAGCTATAGTATTGAGCACCACAGAGATGCTAAATGGACCCGGAAGGGCCTTTTGGTCCATATGCCATGGCGGGAGGTGGTAGGGAGCAAGGACGGACGGCATGTGAAGGGGAGTGAGTAGTGATGTGTCTAAATAGAACAGTGTGTCCTGATTACACAGGTTTTTAAAATTTGCACTAGATTTCACATAGTCCAGATTTCTGGATTGAAATTTGCACTAAATTTCATTTAAAACATGTACTACCTTTAAAATTTATACTAAGTCCTCTTTAGTACAGATTTCTTTTTTTTTTTTTTTTTTTTGCGGTACTGGGGATTGAACTCAGAGGCGTTCTACCTTTGAGCTAGACCCTCAGTCCTATTTTTTATTCTTTATTTTGAAACAGGGTCTCACTACGTTGCGGAGTGCCTCACTAAGCAGCTGAGGCTGGCCGCGAACCCGGATCCTCCGGTCTCAGCCTCCCAAATGCTAGGATTACAAGCGTGTGCCACCACGCCCGGCTTAGTACAGATTTCTGACTCTTCTGGCTGTATCAGAAGACCACGGTGATGTCCGAGGACACTCCCTTTAGGTGGTACATGCCGTAGGGCCTAACATCCGCGGTCAGATCTACTTCTTTCCTTTCTTTGCCTGTCGAATCCCACAGCCATTAGAATTGGGGACCCGTGTGTGATTTGGACTTGGAACACCTCATCTTAACCTATCTTACAGCTATTAAATGTTCTTAGAGGCAAAACAGTGCACTTGCCTGTTGTGATTTTCATAGCGATTACTCTTTCTGTCCCTAAGACAAGATTGTCTTTTGATCAGTTTCAGGGCTGAAAAAGAACAAAGATGCAGAATCGTTTAACGTATTTTTTTTTTTTTGCACACACATGGCAAAAGGAGTCTGGGGACGGAAGACTCTAGATAAGGGCTGCAAACCAGGAGCTCACAAAAGTAAAAGTGGCTTTGGCCAGAGAGGATTGGGAGGTGGCTGGTTCCTGGCTGTGCCTGCCAGTTGGCTGGCTGTTTTCTCTTTCTGCAAAGGGCCCAGATTGAGAGACCAGGAGGCTGCCTGGGAGAAAATTGAAAGTGGGCAGAGACAGGGCTGCCGTGAGGTCCCAGTGTGGAGGAGAAAGTTACATAAGGCCGGAGAGAGACTCTGGCTAGATTGTTTCGGCTCAGCAGATGAAAGGAGATGCGGAACAAACACAGGGAGAACAAAGGCGGCAGAGGAAACCCAGGCCGGGCGGGTGCATCGGCAGATAAGTCAGGCTTGGGAGACAAAGGGAGCTAAATTTAAACAGGAGAGAAAAGATGCCTCAGCGGGCCAGGAGCGGTCTATAAATACCTTGAAGGCAACAAGCTCCAGAAAGAAAGGAAGGATTATTCACTGTCTCCCCAGATGTAGGACAGAGACAGGGGCCAGAAGGAAGCTGAGCTGGCGTCAGGCTGCCGAACCCAGGGAATAAAGGGATATGTGTGTGCTGCCTAGGGGGTGGGCACGGAGTGGAGGCTCTGGCTCCTGGGTGGTTGCCACAGTGGGATCTCCTCCTGGCTCCTGCCTGGGACGGGGTGCTTCAGAGGCTAGGAGACCCTTGCATGGCTGTGTCTCTGGTGGCCTAGGAAGGATTCCTCTTGAGCGAAGGGATTCCCTTGGCTCTGGGGTGGGGGAAGGGGGACCTAATGGGATATTTCCCAGTTGCTTTTCTTCTCTTGCTTTGGTCTTTACTCTCTGTAAACAGGGGATCAGCGCTGTGCACCTAACGGGGATGACGTGAGGATACAATGAGCTTTCCTATGTGAAAGGACTGCGGAAGCCTCACAGCTTTTGATGGATGGGAGAGGTTTGCTCTGCCTGATAACCACCGCCAATTGTTTCCACAGCCCTCTTGTCAGTGGTCAAGGAGATTATTAAGGCGGCGGGAAGGTTTCTTCCTTCCTGTTTCTCTCTTTCTCCCTCCCTCCCTTTCCTTCTCCTTTATGCTCTTCCTTCAAACATTTTTTCAGTGCACTAACATCCTACCCTCTTGACCCTAGAGATATGCCCCCAAGGGAAGCAGAGTATTGGTCTTTTTTTTTTTTTCTTTATATTTGGGGATTGAACCCAGGGGCATTCTACCTCTGAGCTACACCCCCAGATCTTTTTATTTATTTATTTTTTTAAATTTTGAAACAGGGTCTCGTTGAGTTGCTTGAGGCAGGCCTTGAACCTGTGATTTTCCTGTCTCAGCCTCCCCAGGAGTGGGATTACAGGCATGTGCCACCATGCCCAGCTTGAGTCCTGGTTTCTAAGGAGTTGACAGCTCACGAGGAAGAGGTGGATATGAATGCCCATAGCTCTGTCCTGGTGTCCTAGCATGGTGGCAGAGGCAGGGGCTTGGCTGCAGGTGGCGTAGGAGGAGAGGCGTGCTGTGGGCAGGAGGCCCTGCTTGCACCAGTGTGCATGGATGGGAAGGACACTGGCCTGCTGCGTTAGGGTGTGGCTCACAGTCTAGTGAGGGTGGGAGCTTGGGTCCTGGCTGCTGCTGAGTGGCGTGAGACCAAGCTGATGGATTCGCGGGGCTGTGCTGTGCAGGGTCTCGGACGCCACATCATCAATGACTTTTCTCTGCTAATAGAGAAGGTTTGGTGAAGGGCCTGGAGCAGGGGAGTGCCACATGACTCTTTTATTTTAGAAAGCTCTCTCCAGAGCCAGGGTAGGCGATAGAGTGGCTCTGCAGGGTAGCTCAGGAGAGCACTGCTCCATTGCTGCTGTACATATGGGGGAGGGGAGATTTGAGAAACCGGAGCCCTGAGGTTCAGCGTTGACCTTGAGGCTTGGCTGAGGCTAATGGGTGAAAGTGCTAATTAGCTAAGGACCCGAGTGCAGGAAACTGCTGAGGTGGCGCTTCCTTGCTCAGGCAGAAGATAATAGACCGCTCCCACCCATCTTTCTCCTGGGAGGAAACACCGCCCTGGGGTCCAGCTTCCATAACTGAGGAGCAGGGCCAGATGCCTTCCCAGGTCCTCTTTTCCTGCCTGTTTGCATTTGTGTTTAAGCATGGAGGGGGTGGGCAGGTGCAAGCAAGACCATTATGGAATCTCCGGAGAATTTCATAGTGGAAGAAAATGCTTCAGATCATGCATAGCAGAGAGCTTTTGGAGAACTTGCTTCCTCCCACCATCCAATCTCAGAACGGTCTTTCTGCCTTGCAGTTCCTACTCAAACATGCAAAAATGGACTCTGGAGGCAACACCTTTACTATCTATGCTTGCTTCTCCAGTCATAGCCAACTGGGCAAGTGGTGGATGCCTGACCCAGGAGAGCCAACCCCTAGGCTGGGCTGGCCCAACCATCCCTTCCCCAGAAGGTTTGGCATTAAGTAACAGAATTGTTTAGCGTGCTCTGGGTTTTGGCCTTCTTGGACGAGCTAGAATTGAGGTTGGAGGGGACCAGCGTGGGCCAGGATGGAATGCGTGTAAGCAACCTGTGTTGAACAAAGAAAGGGCGTTTGCAGAGAGTGGACTAGAAGCAAATTGAAAGATTAGGTAGTGAAAGAGAAAAGGAAGCAAAATAGAAAAGGAGGCAAAGAAAAAAGTGAAAGAAAGAAGGAGGAAGAAAAAAAGAGGGATGATCTTGACTCTTGAATGACTCTTGACTTTGGTGTTCCTGTGGCTTCTATATGATGCTCCTATTTCCTTCCAATAAGCTCCTTATGCTTTGATTAGTTTGAAAGAGTCCCATGTGACCAAACAACTGGACAACAGCCTATCTTGTTCCTCTACAATTGAGAAAAGCTGCACCTAAAATTTCCAGAACTCTTAGTTTTTGGAAACCTTGTTCTATCATGAGCTTTCCTTACACTATCAATAATACATCATACCCTTCCAGTCAGGAAGTCTTGTTACATATCAAGGCAATTATTTTTGTTCTATGATAAATCACTTTTTTCTTTATATGTGGTCCTCTTTCCTTTATAGTAATTTGTATGTGGTAGGTATTTATATTTTTTCCTATTGAATAGAGAAAAATTCCTTAGCAATCTCTGTAAGTTAGCTGAAGGAAAAAAATAGAGGGAGGACCATATGTCTTTGGACTATTGAAAAGAATATAACTCCATTGTGTGTATATACCACAAAAGCAGATCAATGAATCAATGTATCAGTACATAATTCTTTTGTGTATGGTACTGGGAATTGAACCTAGGGGCATTCTACCTCTGAGCTATACCTCCAGCTTATTTTTATTTGGAAACAGGGTCTTGCTAAGTAGCCGAGGCTGGCTTTGAACCTGCAATCCTCCTGTCTCAGCCTCCCAACTACTGAGATTACAGGTGTGTGTCATCACACCCAGCTCAATGTATAATTTCATTTTGTTGGGAAAATAGGGCAATCCTTTAAGAAAAAGTGGTAGAAATAAGCTGGAGATTTATTGTGGTGGTTGAAGAATTGAAGAGTGAGATTTGTTGATTACCAGCTTTTTCTAAAACTTTTGCAGCAATTTAGATTTTAAGGGAGTTTAAGAGATTTGAGAAAGATAGTTATCTCAAATTGAAGCTTTTCTGAATGGTGAAGAATTTCCCCCCCTGACCTTCAAGGACTTCTCGCTGACTGGAAAACTGGTATTTTCTCTGAGTTTCTGGCAGAGGAAGTAAGAGTAAGACTCACAGGTCAGGTAGCTTTCACACACTGACCTCATCTCAGAGTGGCTTTGACCAAGTTACTCAACCTCTCCAACCTCTGCTCCTTCTTTAAATGGGATTAATGAGAGTCCCCATCTGTGTAGGAAAAGCCAGCTGAGTTTCCATGTACACTGTCCCAGAGTTTTCAATCTGTACAGAACAATTCACTACATGTGTGAGTTTTATTTCTATGCCAAACCATTGTCCTGTTCTCTGGAAACCAGCCAAGTGTCCTACATCTACTCATGACCCGGTGAACCTGGAATTAGTGCCAGGTCCCTTAAGTGCTCAGTTCCCCAAGACTGCCCCATCTCAGATGCCAGCCACAGGTCCTGGACTCCTGTCCTTCCAACTCCCTTGTTATAAATTGGGGGTTCCCTGAACCTCTGCCTTGGGTTTGATCATGTTCTATGATGGCTCACAGAACCCAGTGAGACACATTGATTAGTTTATCATAAGGGATGTGATAAGGATACAAATGAACAACTGGGTGGAAAGTATGCAGGAAGAGTCCCAGAGGGTCCTGAATGCAGGAGTATCTGTCCTTGTCACGGTAATGTGTGTCACCTGTCTAGCACAAGGATGTGTTCTCTGACCCAGGGGATTTTTGCACCTCATTCTTTGGTATTTTTGTGGAAGCTCCATCACATAGGCATGACTAATTATTAACTCTCCAGCTCCTCTCCCCTCCCTAGAGGGTGGAGGGTGGTATTGAAAGTTTCAAGCTTCTAACCATGACCTGTTCTTTCTGGTGACCAGCTCCACCCAGGAGAACACCAAGAGTCACCTCATTAGAACCTCATTAAAGATGCTCTTTTTCCCAGGAACTTCCAAGGGAATTAGCAGCTTTGTGTTAGGGCATCAAGACCAAATATATATATATATATATATCTGTCCTTCCTTCCTTCCTTCCTTCCTTCCTTCCTTCCTTCCTTCCTTCCTTCTTTCTTTCTTTTCTTTTTTTTGTGGTACTGGGGATTGAAGTCAGGGACATTCTATCTCTGAGCTACAGTCCAGCTCTATTTTTTATTCTTTATTTTGAAACAGGATCTCATTAAGTTGCAGAGGGCCTCACTAAGTATCTGAAGCTGGCTGCAAACCTGTGATCTTCCTGTCTCAGCCTCCCAAGTACTGGGATTACAAATGTGTGCCACCACCCCCGACTGACTGACTTTCTTTCTTTCTTTCTTTCTTTCTTTCTTTCTTTCTTTCTTTCTTTCTTTCTTTCTTTCTTTCTTTTTTGTGGAATTGTGGATTGAACCCAGGGGCATTCTACTTCTGAGTTACACCACTTTTTATCTTTTGTCTTGAATCAGGGCCTTGATAGGTTGGAGAGTCTCTCTAATTTGCTGAGGTTAGCTTCGTACCTGCCATCCTCTGGTCTCAGCCTCCCAAGCACTGGGATTACAGGTGTGCACTATCATGCCTGGCTCTAAATACGTATTTCCTATTATATGGCAGTATCACACTACCTTATAGAGTCATGGTGGGCTAACTAAGGTTTTAAGGCTCTCCTTCACATAACTGTTGTTTGTAGTCTTGGGACTATGACTTCCAGGCAATCACAAGGCTGCAGAGGACCATGCAGTACATCTAGCTGCATGCCTTCAACTGTAACAACAGAAAATTCCTCCGGCTGGCTTAAATAGAAAGGAAAATTTTTATCTGCCATCACTGGAAGTCCTAAAGTGGGAGGTGCTGCAGGGCTGCTTAAGATAGCAGTGAGAGGTGTCACCCCTCCTCTCTCCTCTTTGCCATCCGTAGGAAACTGTGCTTGCAGGTTGGCTCCCTGCCCGGTCGCAGAATAGCTGCAGAAATCTCAGGTGCCCTATGGAGACACAGGCATTCCTAGAGGAACAAAGAGACCGTGGTTGTGGTGTGTCTCCATAAGGAGTAAGAAAACACTCCCTAGAAGCCCCCAGGAGAGTTCTCCTCTTGCCTTCTGGTCTACATTTGGTCACACGCCTGTTCCTAAGCCAATCACTGGTGGCAGGAAGGAGATGAACACAGCCGCATAGATGAGTCACAACAGGCCTGGAGCTAGGGTGAGAACCCCTTTCTCTGCTGCACGTAATGGTAGGTTTTTTGTTTTTGTTTTTTAAAATAAAAGTGGGTTACATTAGTAAGAGAGAAGAAAGGAATGGACATTGGGTAGGCAGTCAAGTGCTGGTGCTGTAGAGTTCACCCGTCTGTGTTAGCTTCTATGGCTTCCAGAACAAAATACCCAGCCTGGTGGCTTAAACAACAGAACTTTACTTTCTTACAGTTCTGAAGACTAGAACTCCAAGATGAAGGTGTGGCTTCTGAGGCATCTCTCCCTGGCTTGCGGATGACTGCCTGCTTGCTCTGTCCTCACATGGTCATCCCACTGCATGGCCTTATTGCCTCCCTTATTTTTATTGTTAGCTGTACTGGGGTTGGAATTCAGGACTGCTCTACCATTGAGATACATCCATAGCCCTTTCTATTTATTTATTTTGAGATGGGCTCTCATTAAGTTGACTAAGCCGACCTCGAACTTGCCATCTTCCTGCTTCAGCCTCCTGATTTTCTGGGATTACAGGCATTTTTATGATTAGTTATTGGGATTATTATTATTATTATTATTAATTACTGGGATTATTGCACTCTTTTTTTTTTTTTTGGTACTGAGGATTGAATCCAGTGGCATTCTACCTCCATGTTACATCCCTGGCCTTATTTTTTATCTTTATTTTGAAATAGAATCTTGCTAGGTTGATGAGTCTCACTACTTGCTGAGGCAGTCCTCAAACTTGCAAACATCCTGTCTCAGCCTCCAAACTACTGAATTACAGGCATGCACCACCATGTCCAACACATTCTTTTTTTTTTTTTTTTTTTAATAAGAACATGAGTCCTATTGGATTTAAGACCCACTCATAAAACATCATATAACCTGTAAAGGTCCTATTGCCAAAATATAGTCATGGTCTCAATTATTAGGGGTGGAGACTTTACCACGTGAATTTTGGGGGACACAACTCAGGCCCTGATGTCACCTAACCCTTTCATTTTATAAACTGTAATCTGTCCCAAATCACACATTCTTTAGACATAACAGGCTCACATGATTTCCCACAGTTTCAACAGGGACTTTCTAGCCCCTGGAGCTATAGCTCTAAGCCTTAAGAATTAAACTTGTGTTTGTTCCAGCTCCAGCATGCCAGTTACAAGCTGCTTGTACTCTTGGTAGAAGGCACGTGTTAGTTTGCTAAGGGAGAGGCTCATGGATCAGTAAGGACACATGAGTTGACTTGTTTAGAACCTATTGCTGGGTTTGGAAGGAGTCCATCTAATCCTAGACACTGTCTCTGCTCCAGGAAATGTCACCTGGCAGGAGAATTAACACTTCCTGCAGAGAAAGAACAGTGCATCTGGTCTCTGGGTTTTAATGGCCCCTGTCCTTGGCTTTAATTGGATATAATGACATGAGTTAAACAGCTGTGTGGTCTGATATTGGAATTCCCAAGCAGAGTTCTAAGTCTCCCCAACCTATTCCCTGCATTTATGCTTTTCATGGCCTTTACTTTGCTAAGGCACTTTGTGAATGTATTTACAAAGGGGAATACAATATATAGTGTTGCCCAAGATGATGATGGTTGAATTGTGTGTGTGTGTGTGTGTGTGTGTGTGTGTGTGTGTGTGTATCTGTCTGTCTGTCTGTCTATGCATACTCACGTGTGCTTTGGAAAATGATAGTAGGGAGCCATGCTTTCTACTTTTCCAAGGCCTGCTCTGCATAGAAACAGAACATTTGTCTGGTGTCCTGGGTTACCTATCCAGGCTGCTCATAGCCAGAGGCGACCTTAGGGTCTCTGGCTGCTCCAGGAGCAGCTCAGTGGTGAGAGACTGGTCTGGACTGCTTACAAGTTAGATGACCACAGGCCTGCAGACAAGAGATTCAGCCTGTGTGCAGCCTCCTGGATTCCATGATTGCAACCACCCGAGGACCACACAGAGCTGTACATCCCTGCATGGTGCCTCCAGATCCATTCTCTGCACTCCCCTTGCCCGTCCTCCTTCTCCCTATGATTCTCACTTCATTTTCTTCCCAGTTCTTCTTCTTCCATTTTTTAACTTTTCTCTTTCTTTCTGATGAACTCTCCTAGATAGACACAGATACACACATGCACAGAAGTTATAGATGATGGTGCAGATGTTCATGGATATAGAGCTCATTGATGATGGAAATAAGTACACCAGGCTATGGATTGGATATAGAATGTCCCTGGAAAAGCTCAGGTACTGGTAATGAAAAAAAATTTTGGAGGTAAAATAATTGAATTATGAGGGGTCTAACCCATTGATAGATTAATGGCTTTGTTGGGTGGTAAGGTAGGAAGGTAGGGTGTAGCTGGAGGAGAAAGGTCAATAAGGATGTGGCTGTATATATATTCCTTGTCCCCTTTGGCTCTCTTTAACTTCCTGCCACCATACTCTGAGCTCCACAGATATGACCTGACTTAGCATGGACGGAAACCTCCAGAAACGCAAGTAAATAAATCTTCTTTCCTCTAAGTTGTGGTCATCAGGTATTTTGGGTCATAGCAGTGGGAATGCTGATTGAAACAGCCAGTTTTGGGTGTTGTCTTAGTCTGTTTTCTGTTGCTATAACAAAATACCAGAGACTGGGAATTTATAAAGAAAAGTAATTTATTTCTTCCAGTTCTGGGGTTTGGGAAGTCTAAGAGCATAGATCTACATCTGGTAAGGGTCTTTGAGCTATATCATAACACAGCAAGGGTATGTCCTGGTGAGCTGGAGCCAGTGTATGAGCCTGGCTCTCTCTTCTTCCTCTTATAAGGCCACTAATGCCATTGTGGAAGTCCCATTCTAATGACCTCATAGAATTCTAATTACCTCATCTTGGTACCCCATCTCCAAATACCATTAACTTAGAAATATGGAGATTACATTTTCAATGCACAAACCTTTGGTGGGGGAGACACATTCAGACCATAACAGGTGCCAAGATATGCCACACTTCAGATAAAATAAGATGCACGCGTGCACACACACACACACACACACACACACACACACACACACACACCACATCTTATTAATGAAAGGGAAAAGGCAGCTGGATAGAGATCTGTGAGCTGACAGATAAATCCAAGGGTCTGGCTGCCCGGGCAGCCCTGGAAGGACTTTCCTGGCTCTTGGCCCCACAACTGCAGATCCTGGACCCTGCGCCCCTACCTCCCACTGCTGGACAAGGCACTGAGGGGGCAGTGCCCTGGCTTGGGCACACGGAAGGGGAAGGAGCCTAGATCACACGCCCTGTGACTCGGAGTCAGCCCACTACTCTACTCTCCCTCTCTCATTTTAGACCTGACTCCACCGTCTCTACTTCCCTCCAGCCGAAGAACTCACATTTCAGTTATAGGACGGCTGGGCCTTTTTTCTTCTCTCAATTGTCTCTTCCTCTTTCCCAAAGGAATGGAAGTCCTGTTACCTGCTGTTATGGACTGAAAGATGTTCCCTGATCCCCTGCCCTGTTCCCCCCAACTGCAATCCAGATATCGAGGCCCTAACGCTCAGTATAGTTGTTTTTGGAGATAGGGCCTTAAGAACTCAAATTAAATAATATCCTCAGGGTGGGGCCCCATCCAATAAGACTGGTGCTCTCCTGAGAAGAGAGAATGGCCCCAGGATGTGTGAGCATGAGGAAGAGTCATGTGAGGACACAGTGAGAAGGCAGCCACCCGAAAGCCGAGGAGAGAGGCCTCAGAGGAAAGCAAACCTGCTGCCACCTTGATCTTGGCCTTCCTGTCTCCAGCACTATGAAAAATCGATTTCTGTTGTTTAAGCCACCCAGCCTGTGGTGTTTTGTTATAACAGCTTGGGCAGATGAACACGCCTGCTGCGACCTGCTCTCCAGCCCTTTGACACACTGCTTTCCAACGTGGATCCTGTGCATGGACTTCTCCGAGGCAGGCTATTTAGTTTAGGAGGAAGACATTCAGCTTTGAAGTCCCGCTGGTGTTTGAATCCTGGACAGGCCACTTCCTGGCTCAGTAACCTCCCTAGACTTCATTTCATTATCTGTCCTCAGAGGCTCCGCTAAGATATATGCAAATTGCTTAGAACTTAGCCTGGCAGGTGTAAGTATGAATAATACTCAAATGAAGTCATTAAAATGTTCTGGTTTATTAAGTTAATGTAGTGTCTTAGACAAACAAGATGGATAGAAGACAAATTAGGCAATTTAATGTCACACATGCTGTGTTTGGAACAGAGTCAGGGCTTAGTAACTGTTAGATTCCTTTTCTATAAGTTCTCTATGGTCTGCTGGTTTACTTGCATCCCTGCCTGGTACTGACCCACTGGACTAGCTGTCCGTGGACATCGTGTTATAACAACTGCCCGGCTCTTCCTGCTCTTGCCACCCTATCCCTCTTACCTGCGTTATGTTTTTCTTTGGAGCATTAATCCCAAGCTTGCCTCCTGTATGGCATGCATTTTTAACTTACCTACTGCACTCTTTTACTCCTCTGTGGAATGCAAGCCTCCCAAGGGTCCTGCTCATGGTAGACACTCACTGTAGAATTGTTGAGTGACTGAAAAAAAAACGAAGGAAGGAACTGTGGGGGCAAAACCAGATTCTGGTGGTTGGAGGGGAAAGTAATCCATTGTGGCTAAATGCTCAGGATCTGGAGCCAGAGGACCAGGGTTCAGGTCCTGGCCCTGCCACTTCCCAGCTGTGGGATTTTGATCTGGTTGCTTGGATGTGAGGGTCAAGTGAATAAATACAGGTTAATGTATAAATGGTGCCTGTAAGAGCCTGATAGATGTCAGTTATTTCTCTTGAGAAATTAGAGGTCTTGGTGACAGAGCAGTCATAGGAAATGCCTGCCTTTTCCTTGACATTTGAATAAGAAGAGAGTGACCCAATGAAAATCAGACAAGCTCCAAAGTAAAAACTGAGATTTCCTCTCTGAATGAGTAATTTCTCATCTTGACGGCTGCAGTTCCTTTGGACCACACTCAGGTCCAGCGCGCGGATTTCAGGACTAGGCATAGGAATAAGTCTTAATAGAATAAGTCTTAATAAGTCTTCCTAGAATAAGTCTAGAAAGTTCAGATGGCCTTATTAGTTGACAACTTCTTCTTTTTTCTTTTTGGTACTAGGGATTAAACCCAGGGGCATTCTTACCTCTGAGCTACACCCCCAGCCCTATTTTATTTTTTTGTTGTGAAACAGGGCCTAGCTAAGTTGCGGAGGGCCTTGCTAGGTTGCTGAGGCTGGCCTCGAACCTGCAATCCTCTTGTCTCAGCCTCACAAGTACTGGCATTACAGGTGTGTGTCACTGCTCCCAGCTCTAATTGTCAATGCTTAATATTGGTATAGCACAGGACAGGTGGCAAAGCTCTTCTGACTGTCTTTTGCCTGGTACCTCCTTCATTGTAGCCCCATGAGGAGGTAGCTCTTCTTCCTATCTTATCCACAAGGACACTGAGGTTCCCAGCAGTTCACCATTGACTTGAGATCATCAAGCTGCAAGTGTAAGGTCCAGAGAGCAGAACCAACCCCCGGAGTCCAATGTGGAGGTCTCTGTATTGCCACACATTGATTAGTCATAATGGAGTGAGGACGACTGGAGAAGCTTTGATATCATTTTCTCCTGGAAACGAAATCCAGTCTTATTTCTTTATATCAGTGGTGCTTTGTCCTCCACTTTCACAGAGTTTTTGGTTTCTTGTCATGCGAGGTTATAAGAGTAACCATAGTCAGTGTGGGAGCTGAACTTAACACCGGGTGTTGATCAATTCTAAACCAATTGAAGAGCTGAGTGGCTCTTACTGGGAGAAGAAAATGGTCTCGTATTGAATTTTTTGACGCTAAAGAAATGATTTTTCTACATCAAGTGAATGATGAATTGTCCAGGCACTTGCTGTTAGAACAAGGGATGGTCTCTTCAGAGGTAGATTTAGGTCACATAGAAAGTTGAGAGGCTGTGTGTGCTGTGGAGACGGCACATCTCTGGGTCTGGGGGTCTGACTGGTCCATGAACATTTTGTTCGGATGCCCAATATATTACATTGAATAAAATTAATTTTGGAGGTATTAAAAAAGTTAGAACAGTTCTCAGAAAGTTCTGGATTTCTCATTCCTTTGAGAAGACATAGAATAAGCTCTGGCAAGGCTGGACCTGAGCGTCTAAAAGAAACACATGTCTTTCAGCTCCATCTCGTCCCTTGCACCGCATCTGGTCTTATACCCTTTCCATTTCACTCATGACTGTAGTAGCCATTTTGGTTTGTAATCTTTGAATAAGGAAAATAGCACTAGACTGGGAGCAGCTGGAACACTAGTTCTGATGTAGAAATGCCATGGTGGTGTTGGGTAAATCCCTGAAGCTCACTAGGCCTTGGTTAATTCACACATGAAAGGAAATACTGTCTTATCACGGGAAGGTGTTTGCAATGGCTGATTCACTTGTCAGTGTACGCATTCAGCTACCATTTATTTTATTTTTGGTGCTGGGGAATTGAACCCAGGGGCATCCTACCTCTGAGCCATACCTCCAGCCCTTTTTATTTTTTTGTTTGGAAAGAGGGTCTTGCTAGGTTGCTGAGGCTGGCCTTGAACCTGTGATGCTCCTGGCTCAGCATCCCAAGCACTGAGATTACAGGCATGCACCATTAACGCTTATTGAAGGCATTCAGCTGATGTTTACATTGTGTATGTTGCTGGAGAAGCACTGGTGGCCAAGACAAGTATCGGGAGCCTAATTGTCTAGTGGAGGAAATGCAGGTTGCATGGATATATTTCGGGGGCATCTTACCCAGTCTAGTGCTCAGGGAAGGGAGGTTTAAATTGGAACTTGGAGGATGAACAACAGCAGATAAGGGAAGGACAACATCCCAGGCAGGGAGGACAGCATGCTCTTGGGCTGAAAAGAAGAGAGCAAGGTACACTTGAAAAAATAAAGTGGGATAGCTAGAAAAGGCCAGGAGATGGAGAAAAAGAAGAGCTGTAGTCGGAAACAGGAGGAAAAACCAGATTATGAGGGCATTTGAAAGCCTGGGGAGGCCAAGATGGACTGTGGTCAGTTTTAGTTTAGTTTTTTTTTTTTTAGTTTTATTTTGAGTCTGCCTCTTTAGCTATTCAAGAAAGATAAGAAGCAAGTAGAGGGGGAACAGATCTAAAGTACCGATATGGGAGTATGGTGAGACATAAAGCCAGGTCATGTCAAAATAATGAGTCTGGCATGGTGGTGTACACCTGCAGTCCCATTACTTGGGAGGCTGAGACAGGAGGGTCACAGGTTGGAGACCAGCCTCAGCAACTTAGCAAGGCCCTATTTCTCTTCTCCCCTCTCCCCTCTCCCCTCTTCCCTCTCCCCTCCTCTTCTCTTCTCCCTTCCCCTCTCCTTCCCTCCCCTCCTCTCTCCTCTCTCCTCTCTCTTCTCTTCTCTTCTCTTCTCTTCTCTTCTCTTCTCTTCTCTTCTCTTCTCTTCTCTTCTCTCTTTCTCT
>PVLC010036945.1:0-15514 GCA_004027655.1 Graphiurus murinus | reverse complement strand
AAAAAAAATATATATATATATATATATATATTAGCTGGGTGTGGTAGTACATGCCTATAATCCCAGTAGTTGAGAGGCTGAGGCAGGAGGATTGCAGGTTTGAAGCCAGCCTCAGCAACTTAGCAAGACCACGGGGGTATAGCTTGGAGGTAGAATGCCTCTGGGTTCAATCCCCAGTACAGGAAGGAAGGAAGGAAGGAAGGAAGGAAGGAAGGAAGGAAGGAAGGAAGGAAGGAAGGAAGGAAGGAAGGAAGGAAGGAAGGAAGGAAGGAAGGAAGGAAGGAAGGAAGGAGAGAAAGAGAGAAAGAAATACTTTAGCAGACTTTTAGAATCCTGGTGAAGCTACTGAATCTAAATAAAAAATGTTTTGTTTCTTACTTGATTCTTCATAATTGCCTCCAGTAAGAGTTGGGACAACCAAAATTAAGACCCCAATTTGCAGAGATTCAAATAAGGTAGAAGTCCTTGAGGACAATTCCAACCATAAAATTGTATATAAACATATGTTTAAACACATGAGTGAAGTGGCACAGGGAAGCCCAGCTGGGCAGGTGATGGAGAGAGATCTGGAATTGGATCCTGATTTTGTCTTCTACCAGCTATAAAGCAAGGTCTATTGTACTTCTTGGCTATTGTACGAATAACTGATATCTTGCCTAATCACAGTCGGTAGGCAACAATTATTGTATCTTTTCTCTCTCTACCTGGTTCTGAATATTATTAGAGGTAACAGAGCCCATAATTGTAAAAAAATATCAAGGCTACATTTCCAAGTAACCATAGCTGACTTTCCCAGATCAGCATCGAGGAATTCAAACAAGGACCCAAATGACACTTTTTAGAGCAGGATCTATCGGGTGAGTGGGTATTGTCATAGGGATACACAGGGAAATAGGAAGATTGGACCCTTGATCTTATAGCTAGGTATTGAGGAGACAGAACTATATTTTGGAGACCTGCAGACCCTAACTGGCAGCTTTGGAGGTTCCTACTTAAAGGTCTCACAATTACATTGTCTCGGCAACTCTTGGCAATTCAAGCCATTTCACAGGTCACTGATCAGCTACCAGCTGTCAGACATTGACTTTGTACCAACTAGCCAATGCACTTTAGGGGTTGGGGTTGTAGCTCCATGGTAGAGCTTGCCTAGCATGTATAAATCCCTGGGTTCTATCCCCAGCATGGCAAAATAAGTAAATAAATAAACACATACATAAATACATAAAATGCATCATGGACTTGAAATACTCCGGGTATGACATATTATTTTTCTGTTTATGAACTGGTGAAACCATTTGCCATGTAGAGTTGGTGGAGAGAAGTTGTCTGTCAAATGCCAACTTTTGGAAAGTGTGAGGAGCAAAGCCCATCCTACCTCTCCACCAAATGTACTAGATCTCTCTCACTGGTTCTACCCACCTCTCCACAGTTCGGCCATAAAGGACCAGTATTATTTCAAACATGTCTCTCCTTCTCTCCCTTCTCCCTCTTTTCCGCCTTCCCCCCTTCCCCACCACTATCACTTGCGACCTACAAACATGTAGTTCCCTCTGCTTAGAACATTCCTTCCCTACCCTCTCCACCTGGCTAAAATGGCTACCCATCCCTCAAGAGATTTTTATAAGGACCCTCAGGCTGGATCCAGTGTCTCCTGCTATAAGCCCTAGGTGCCTTGTACTTCCTCTTTCATAATGTTCCTCTTGTTTATAATTATTTAGTATCTGTCTTTCCTTTTGACTGAAGTTCATGAGGGCAGGAACTTCTGTCTCGTCATCTCTGTTGTTTCCTCAATATTTGGTCTAGCTCCTGACACTTAATGGAAGTTGGTCAATATTCATGATGTGAGTAAGCTTTGGTTATCCTGCTATGTGGCCAACATGGTTTTCATTTAAGAATGTGTGACCTCGAATACTCTCAAGGTCAGGCAGGATCCACATTAAAATGTTTTAGAATTGTACTAGCATATCTACAAAACCTGGCCTTGTATCTGGCCAGGTGGGAAGCTTTTCAGGTGCATCCCTAGGAATAGACTCGGGACATTGAACAGCTGATTGGGTAGGCAGGAAGAGGGCCAGGCCCTGCAGTGGACCATGTCACATACAGGTGCCCGGGGAGGGGAGGACAGGGGCTCTGTTTCTCTTCCCACACAAACTCCACCTTCTAACTCCCCCACCTCACCCCAGCCTGCCTCAAAGGAGCCGCTCCAGGGCCACCCTGGAACAGCAAACATGGGATTTTGTTTGCTGACTTGGCTTAGCAACAAGGTCTTGGTCTGACCTTTTTTCCCTGTGTGGTAATAAAAAGAAAGGTTGCATCTAAAATGGGATCGCACAGGTCTCCCGTGAGTATTGCCACACTTTAAAGAGAAACTCCTCTCTGAGCATTGCTGCCTGAAATGAGCAAGGACATGGACCCTAGAACTTCTACTCCAGTGCAGGTGCCATCCTCATGTGACAGGAGAGCCAGCCTGGCCCCAACCCTGGGAACCCCTGCCAGACCGGAGTCAGATGGTCTTCAGACTTGTGTCACAGGTGACTTTATTAAGGGGGCTGGTGACCCCTCACGTTATGTTGGTTAATGTTGAGCTGTTTTTAGGGCATGCAGGGGCCTAAGGGAGCACAGCTAGACTTCTAGGACATCACTGGAGATTCAAGGCCAGCTCTAGTGGCCTCGCAGCAGCTCTCCGATCCCTGAGTCCTTCTGTGGGATTATGAGCCTGGCATTCTCCTCCACTGAGATGACTCACCTGTCCTCCATCCTCGCTTCCACTACTTCTGTCCCTGATGGCCGATGTCCCTCTGTGATCCTCTCTGCCTCCAGCTTCTCAGCAGGCCCATCCTGTGTTGACATCCCTCGGGGCCTCACAAATCCCTACCAGTAGGGTCAGCCTGTCACCATGACGAAGTCTTCATGCCAGATGCCTTCATAGGCCCTTGGCAAACTGAGGAGAAGCTACCTTTGGAAAAGGGGGCTAATTCCTGGCTTGGTCAGTTCATTTAACTGAAGCCACACATGCAGAGCCGAACGATAGAAACTGTCCACTCATTTGACAGCAAGCCCTCTCCTGTGTGCTGGGCTCTGTTCTAGCATGGAGGGTATGGCAGCAAAATAAGACCGCAGGCCTTTGCTGTTGTGAACCCCACATTCTACTGGGGCTGGGAGGACTGACAAGGAAAAAAAGAAAAGCAAAACACAAGGTCAATGACAATATGATGAAGAACAATAGGCCAGTTTAGGGCACAGAGAGGGCCTGGAACAGGGGTGAGTATGTCACTTTTCAGTAAGTGACTGATGAGGCTCATGTGAGAGGGTAGCAAGTGACTCAAAGGATGTGAAGGAAGTGAAAAGGCCAAAAAGTTGACATGGCAGTGTCACTTGGTTCTGGTGTGGTCAGCAAAGGGACTTATGGGGAAGCACTGCCCTCTGGGACCTCAAAGATGATAAAGATGTGACCACAGGCACCTCGTGCAGTGTGTGACACTTAAGTCAGAGTGACCAGGGCCCAACGAGTGTTTAAGGAAGGACTCAGCGAGCAAGCTCTCATGCTTTGTTCCTGTCTGTGCCCACTAACCCAAAGCTTTACTGTGAGGGTGAGGATGCTGTGGTCTTCCTGTTAGGAATGATCCAATCCAGTGGGCCTCAAACTTTAGGGTCCATCAGAATCACTCACCGCCTTATGAGAGCACACAATGCTGGACCTATTCCCAGTGGTTCTGATTCATTAGGCCTAGGGTGGAGGTCCCAAAATCTGCATCCTAACACTTTCCCAGGTGATGCTCCTGCTTTTATCCACGTACTGTCCTTTGAGAGCCACTGTTCTCATTCACGTCACGCCCCTCCAACTCCGGCCCTGTTCTTCCCTCGTCTTTCCTCTTTCTACTTTTCCTTCAAGACAACTCAGGAGCCGGCTTCCCCAGGAATCTGTCCTGACTCTCCTAGGCAGAATCTTTCACACCCTCCTCTGAGTATTTTCTCTATGTTTTTGTTTCTTTGTTTGTTTGTTTTTTCCATCTCATGAGTGTAATTATAGTCATGGATTGTAAGCATCTGAGAATAATTTCTCCAGTTTCCTTTCTGACTCCTCCCTCCGTGCTTCTCCTGACATTTGTGAGTGGAAGGCCCAACCACACCATTGGAACCCAATACACCCTGAGCTCCCCAGCTCCACTGAACTTCCTGGTTCCGGCAAGTCCAGGCCCACTGTTGTAATCTCATCTGGCCACCAGCAATGTTGGAATTCTTCCTCTGACAAAGCACTATGCCATTTAAAGTGTTAAGAGGGATATTTATAAGGGACTCAAATAAGCAAAATCAAGCACCAGAATGGCAAAGCATGTACAAGTCAGCCAAGGGGTCAGATACCCAGGGTTTCCACCCTGCCTCTGCCAACCAGCTGAGTAGCCTTGAATAAGTCAACTGCCCCTTCAGGTGTTAAAGGAGAAAACTGACTAAATGATTCCTAAGGTCCTTTTTAGCTCTCAAACTCCATGATCACAGAATTTGAATTTATTGATGACATTCAAACTTCTCACTTAAGTCTGGTGAGTAATTTGCCTTTCTTATAAGCTGTTTACTAGTTTATTTCTGCATATGGAGGAATAGGCAGCCCCCTAAAGAGTCAAGGTGAGTCATACAATTGTTATAGCTGCAGACAGAACTCAGACCCAAACTACAACACAGAGAAAGGTACGTAGACAAAGTATGAATCTTAGTATTACCATTGTGTGACTTTCAGCAAATATATTACTTATCTGAGCCTCAGTTTCTCCATCTTTAAAATGGGAGCAAACTCAGTATCTATCTTATGTGATTATTCTGAGGATTAAGAGGAAATAATTATCAGCAGCAGAGGCTGGCATAGCACAGATGGTCCACAACAGTGGTTAGCACTTGACATTCCTCTGGAACCTTTCAGTTCATCTTTGCTGCCAGCCTGATCTCCTCAGAACCTCAAAATTCTTCTGATGGGATTCTGGTCAGTCCTCATGGTCTTGCAGGGTAATTCATTCATTCAACCTATGTTTATTGAGGTATTACTGAGTGCCAAATATGGTTAAAAAGATTTAAGTGCAGATAATTCAGACAGTTCCTGTCCTTAAGGAGCAAAAGCTTTGCCTTAGCTAGGATTAGACAAATCAACAACTATAATACAATGGGATATATGCTACAGAGGGAAAACTGGGTGTAAGTATGGGTCAAAGGAGCCCTCCTGGGCCAGGGGATGGACAAATCAGTTGCAGAAGGGTGAGGAGGACTGGCCCCGATGGGTGGTGGCAGGGAGCCGGGGGGGGGGGGGGGGGGGGGGGATGAGCCTGTGAGGTAAACAGGATCATATCCTTGTATTGTTAACTTAGGAGCAATACAAAGCTCTGCAGGGTTGTAAGCAGAGGAGCAGCAGGGACAGCTTTCTGCTGGGGAAAATCCCTCTGGCTGCCGTAGGGCACTGATGAGAGGGAGGTCAGGAGGCTGGCAAAGCTGGGGCAGTAGAAAGCACTGTACTGACGCAGGAGAGCATGATGGTGGCCTGAGGTGGTGGCAGTGGAGAGAAGCGGGGGCACTGGAGAGGTGTTTACAGGGCGGCATCCACAAGACCAAGTCAGGAATTGGATGAGAAAGTGACAAGAAGGAAGAATCAAGAATGATAGCTATACTTCTGGCTTAGGGCCCCGAATGGATGCTGAGGTCATTAACTGAGATGTGGGGCAGGGGAACAGATGACATCAGTTTTTAGGAGATAGAGAACATATGAGGATGATGGGAAAGACTGTTCATAGATTGCTGGGAAAGAACCAATCCAAAGCCAGGTATTGTGACACATTCCTGTAATCCCAGTACTTGGGAGGCTAAGACAAGAGGATCATAGGTTTAAGGCTAGTTTCTGCAACTTAGCGAGATCCTCAGCAACTTAGTTTGAGAACCTGTTTCAAATAAAAGCATAAGAAGGGCTGGAGGTGTAGCTCGAAGGTAGAAAGCCCCTGGGTCCAATACATACATCAATAAAAGAAGCAATCCAAGGTGATGTTAAGGATAAATGAGAAAGGGGGGCAGAGGGTGGGCAGTAATCATCAAAGTTCTGGAAGAGACCAGAGGGCATTGGGGGCAGAGCAGAGCCTTGGACAGGAGTGAAGCCACCTTGGCTCTTGGGATGGAAGGACGCAGGCGGCCATAGGCATGCACACACCATGGGTCTTTGAGGCTCCTGACCCTGGGAAGTCCTGCCCTGCCCTGCCCTGCACCCATTGGCCTCTGACCCATTCAGTGTGCACACAGTGTGTCCTCAGTCAGTTGGTGAACTAGTGTTTCCATCTACGGGACCAACAGGACTTCACTAACCACCTTGACCAAATAGTTGTTCTTGAACTAATGGCACTCTGTGCTTCACATGCCTCATATGTTCAGTGGAGGCAGACAACCTCAAAGGGCTACTATGAGGATAAAGGAAACTATGTGTGAACGTGCTTAGAATAGTGCTCCACATCTAGAGAACTCTTTGAAGTGTTCACTGGTATGCTCATTGGGTCTGGATGCGTGAGAACAGACACCCTGTTTACCTGGAGTGCTCCAGGCCATCCTCTTAGTCAGAAGAGACTTCCTGTTCCTGCCCCTTTCAAAGCCATAGAAATTCTTTTTTTAGCTGGTTATTAAATTCCTATTTCCAACTTACTCTTCATTTGCAAAATCAAAGATAATAAGTAAACTGTAATCTTGCACAGAAATTCCTCAAGCTGCCCAGCAGTTTAAAAAAAAAGAAAAAAATCCTCCAAGTATCAGAATCTCTGGGAATTTGAGCCATGGAATCTGTATTTCTATCCCTGACCAGATAAAAAGGGCACCTAAATTTTTAGTGAATGGAACCAGGTTTTAGTCCTGGCTCTGCAATTAAGTAGGCAACTTTGGGCACCTCTCCGAGCATTCATCTCCTCTCCCATAAAATGAGGACAGTAAAACCTGTTCATAGAGTTACTATAAAGCTCAAATAAGCTAGCTCAGGACAAAGCCCTCTTTCTGAATGAGGTGAGTGCAATGTATGGATGTAAGATACTTTTAGGAGCTCTGAACTGCTAGCCCAGGTTTTATGGGTGACTGAGCCCTCAGAGGGTTTCCCAGAATCCTCTTTTACAACAGTTAAACATCACTAAGAACTTCTTAACATACATTATTATTTGGTTACCTGGCATCCCCATAAAAGGAAGCAGTGTCATCTTAGGTAAACCCATATGCTCATCTCCTCCTTTTTTCAGAGTACTACTTGTTTTTATCTGTCTTCCATTGACCTTTGTGACATTTCAAAGAAAAACCTTTGCATCCTACACCTGCTTGCATCCTACACCTGAGCACAGTGCCTGAGTCGCTCTCCTAGGCACTGCCCCATCCTGGCCCCGGGAGTCAGGGGAGTTGTAGTCAAGGAAAACAGAGCTCTGGTCCATTGTGTAGTTCACCTGAGATCACTGCAGAAGGCAGCGGCCAGGCGGCTTGGAGTCAACCCATTCTCCTCACTGGAACCCATGGACTTTCTTTTTTTTTAAACTGGTACATTATGATTATACATAATAGTGGAATTCATTATTATATATTCATACATCTGCATGCATAATTTGATCAATTTAATTCCCCAGTACCTCCCCATTCCTTCCCCTCCTCCTTCTTCTGGTTCCCCCCCTCTACCTTCCTCATCTCCCTTCTATTTTCATGAAATCTATCCTTTGTCTTCTTTTCTTTTTCCTCTCTAGCTTCCACATATAAGAGAAAACATATGACCCTTGACTTTCTGGGTCTGGCTTATTTTGCCTAACACAATGTTCTCCAGTTTCATCCATTTTCCTGCAAATGACATAATTTTGTTCTTTATGGCTGAATAATACTCCATCGTGTGTATATACCACTTTTTCTTTATCTATTCATCTGCTGACAAACACCTAGTCTGGTTCCACAATTTGGCTCTTGTGAATTTTATTGCACAATTGGGCATGTATGTGTCACTGTAGTATGCTGACTTTAATTCTTTTGGATAAATACCAAGGAGTAGCCGGGTGTGGTGGTGTACGCTTGTAATCCCAGTACTCCTGAGACAGGAGGATCCCGGTTCGTGGCCAGCCTTAACTACTTAGTGAGGTCCTCTGCAACTTACTGAGACCCTGTTTCAAAATAAAGAATAAAAAATAGGGCTGGGGGTGTAGCTTGGAGGTAGAATGCCCCTGGTTTCAATCCCCAGTACTGAAAAAAAACAAAAAACAACCAAGGAGTGGTATAGCTGAGTCATTGATATCACTTTGAATTTGAATGTTATCATTCACAGATATGTTTTGTTGTTGTTGTTGTGTTTGGTTCTGGTAATTGAACCCAGAAGCATTCTACTTCTAAGCTACACCCCCAGCCTTTTTTATTTTTGTTTTGAAATAGGGCCTCACTAAGTTGCTGAGGCTGGCCTTGAACCCCAAATTCTCCTGTTTTAGCCTCCCAAGTACTGGGATTATAGGGTTGTGCCACAGCATCCAGCAAGACCAACATTGAAACTAGACTTTAAGCTGGGCATACTATTAAATACTTGTAGTCTCAGTTACTTGAGAGACTGAGGTGGGAGAATTGCTTAAGCCTAGGAGTTCAAGGCCAGCCTGGACAACACAGACCCCTTACCAAAACAGACAACAATAACAAAACAAAATATTTTTTCTAAAATAAGGGCTAGGGGTATAGCTTGTTGATAGAGTGTTTGCCTGCATCAAGTTTGGGGCTTGATCCTCCCCAGCACTGCATAAAAACATTGGTGAACTGAGTTGGGGACATAGTTCAGTGGTAGAGGACTTGCCTAGCATGCATGAATCCTTGAATTCAATCCCCAGAATTGAAACAAATTGGTGGACTTTGAGTAGATTGCTTTCCATAATATGGGTAGGTCTCATCCAATCAGTTGAAAGCTTAAATAGAACAAGTTTGGCAATTTAGCAATACTCTGTCTCAAAATTTTTTAAAAAGGGCTGGGGAAGTAGAGAGCCCTGTGTTCAATCCTCAATGCTACAAAAGAAGAAGAAATAGGAGGAAGAAAAGAGGAGGAAAGATTCTGAGGCTGGGGATGTACCCCAGTGGTAGAGTGCTTTCCTTGGGTTCAATCTCTAATACAGGAAAAAGAAAAAAATGGGGCAGGGGATGGAGAGAGAGAGAAGAAATTCTGTGGCAGACTGCTCCTAGACTTGAATTTTAATATCAGCTTTTCCCTGGGGTGCCAGTCTACTGGCCCACTCTGCAGATTTTGAACTTGCTAGCCCCCAAAATAACGAGTCAATTCCTTAAAATCTCTCTCTGCACACACACACACACACACACACACACACACACACACACACACACACACAT
This sequence comes from Graphiurus murinus, assembly GCA_004027655.1. NCBI lineage: Eukaryota > Metazoa > Chordata > Mammalia > Rodentia > Gliridae > Graphiurus > Graphiurus murinus. The sequence continues at coordinate 6,163 of PVLC010036945.1, read as the reverse complement.
ACACGCTATTGGTTCTGTTTCTCTGGAGAACCCAAACTAACACATCTACCTATGTATGTTTCAGGAGTAAAATTCATTATGACTAATAACTGAGCACTTGCAGTATGCCTCCCATCTTGCTGTGGGTTTACCATACAGTATTTCATTTAATTCTCACCACAACCTTATGAGCTGGGTACTATTATTTTCCCTTGTGCACAGTAAGGAAACTAATACTTAGAGGAATTTAAATCACTCACTGCTAGTAAAGGGTAGAACAGTGATTTGAATTTTAACCAGCACAGTCTCTGCCTCTCAACTGAGTGCCTGACTAACAGATGTCCTCTTGCCCAATAAATGTTCTAGTCCATCCCCACCCCAAAATAGTTGAAGCATATTCATTTATTTTATTCGTTTTTTTTTTTAAGAGATTTTTTTTTCTTCATCTGTTTACATGCTGCCCAGGATCTGTGAGGAGAGAGCCTGGGCAGGAGAGTCTGACTGCATTCCTCAGACCACCCAACAGAGACTCTGGTGGGACCCTGCAAGCCCCTCGCCTTCCCGCCTCCATCTGCAAGGCTAGAAGGCAGCCCTGCCCCTCAGGCCAGGGAAGCCTCTTGGAAGTAAATCTCTCCTGTTCCCTTCCACTGAGCAATGTGGTCTTGTGCTGCAGAATTTCTAGGCGTACTGGCCTCGGCGGGGAGCAGCCTGGCTCCTTCTTGGAGGGTGGAGTGTGGGAAGGAGGAAATGTGAATGTTAACGTGACTGGGGAGCCAGACTTTGTGCAGGTCCCATTTCAACCTGTTCCTTTAAATCTCTCTTTGCTGATAAGTCCGTACATGAAAACAAGACACTCAGATGGCTGGTTTCCAGTGTAGCAGAAGGTGAGGAGAGCTGCAGTTTGCAGAGTGCTGCCAGAGAAATGCTGCTTGGATTCCACCAGGGTTAGCCTTGATGGCCCCGATGTCACAGTGTGGAGAAGAGCCACCTGCCCTGCTCCAGAAAGGAAAGAGCCCCAAAGCTCCTCTGCAATGGTTCTCCTGGCTCACCTTGAAGTGGGTATTTTCCTTGAAAATTCTTCTTATCCACGAACAAACTTTTTTCCTTTGTGGCGTTAGGGATGTAACCCAGGGCCTAATAGTAAGCAAGCACTCTACCACTGTGCAACACTTTCAACCCCAATGAGCAAAAATTTTTTTTTCCCTTTCAACTGGAAAGGAAAGGACCAAATAGAGGTTAAAAAAAATTAGAAGCCAGATGTGGTGGGGCATGCCTGTAATCCCAGTACTTGGGATGCTGAGACAGGAGGATCACAGGTTCAAGGACAATCTCAGCAACATAGCAAGATTCTCAGCAACCTAGTGAGACCCTGTTTCCTAACAAAAAATTAAAATAGCTGGGTGTATAGATTGGAGGCTGAATATCCTTGGGTTCAATTCCTAGTAAAAAAAAAAAAGGAAAAAGAAAGAAAAGAAAATAGAGGACTGAGGTTGTAACTCAGTGGTAAAATGTTTGCCTAGCATGCAGAAAGCTCTGGGTTCAATCCCCAGTATAGCAAAGATAAAAACAAAACAAAAAATAAATAAAACAAAAGCCCCCAAATTAGAAAAACCTCTCAGATCATGTAAGTGTGGTATAGTTTTCTTATATGCAAACCAGAATGAGTGGTAAAAAAGCAGGTTCCACTTACTATGCCCCTCTGGACACTTTACTAAGAGCTTTAACTACTTTATCCCACTTGATATTCCAACAACTCTATTAAGTGGATATGGCTTGACAGATGATATCACAGCAGTTTGAGGGATGCAGGGACTTGCCCAGGGTCACATAGCTTGGCTATAAGCAGAGAAATTGCTACTTCTAGCTTTCCTAGGCAGAGTAACATTTCCAAGAATGATGTCTTGGCGAATACAGGCAGGCTGTGACTCTCAGAACCCTTGGTTCTTCTGGAAAGCGTGTCTAGAGGAATGTTCCCAAATGGTAGAACCTGTCTGCTTTTTTACCTAAATTTATTCATTCACTCATTCATTCATTCATTCAATAAGCATGAATTAAGTACTTCCTCTATATGCCAGGCCTGTTCTAGATCCTGGAAATAAGACATAGTCCTGTCTGGCCAAACACTGGACTGCCATTATGTAGAGGGTAAGCCATTTTAAATGTCAAATTCAGTAAAACTTTTTCTGATGGATCTAACTTTATCTTTGTGGTGAAAAGCTCATAGACTGTTCTTTTTGCTTGGTAGATTTATTGTTGTTGTTGTTATTGCTGTTTCTGTAGTACTAGGGATTGAACCCAGAGGCAGTCTACCTTCATACTATACCAATAATTCCTACCCCCTGTTTTTCTGAAACAGGGCCTCCATACGTTGCTGGGAGTCTTGCTAAATTGCTGAGGCTGTCCTCGAATCTGTAATACTCCTATCTCAGCCTCTTAAGTACTGGGATTACAGGCATGTGTCCCCACACCTAACTTCATAGCACTGGTTTTTGCCAAGAAATGTCCTTCCTATTATCCTTCTGACTTTGTTTGGCAAACATCTGTATTGTTATTAATCCTTTCCCAAACTGACTTGTTAAAGCAGACTGTGAACTCCTTGAGGAGAAAGGTTACATATTTATCAGTCACTCAATAAACATGTTCCAACTTCATGAAAATCGCTTGTTACCTAATACTTTCTCCATAGAATCAAAATGTTCACACTTTAGCAAATCACCAATTTTATTTTTAAGCTTTGAATTATATGCTTTGTTTTCCTACCACTTTCCCCCTGGATCTAAATCTGAACTGTGAATCCATGTGTGTAGGATGATTATATATAACTTGAAATTCAGCTCTTTGAGTTTCATGTTACTGCAAACCCAGGAAAAATTGAAAAATGTTTGCTAGGGACACACACATTCCCTTTAAGGACTTATTTCCAAACACAATGTTTTCTCTCTCTCTTCTCCCGCCCCTTCTTCTTTTACAGTCTCTCAGGCCATGGTATGATTTTTTTTTTCTTAATTCATACAGGATTTTCTGGGCTGTAAACAAAAATTAGGGGACTCTGAGGGAGGTTGTTGACCTCTGCCTATTGTTCCTATGGTTCCCAGGGTTCTTATTTAAACACAAGACTTGTTAAGTACTTCCTAAGGTCAGGAGGCTCTAGAAGTTTGGAGAAGAAGCAGGAAAAGCTGTAGGAATGAACACAGCTGCTGGGCTGTGGCTCATGGTTCAGAACAAATGCGGGGCCGGCCATGGGGGAAGCAGAATGGCAGGGGCGAGACTCTAAGTCAGTGAGCTGCAGGTTCCCAGGCCTGGCTTCCTTAGTTGGCTGCCCTCTAGCCTGGTCTGACCTTGGAGCTGTACCTGCAGGGTGAAGAAGGAGCTATGTGTTTCCCTAAGCAGTGCCTGGCACTGTGCCAGGAGGCCCAGTACCCGCTCAGCATCCAGGTGGCTCTGATGGCCTCCCCACGTGCTCCAGCCCTAGACATGGTTGGCTTGGGCCCAGAAGGCTTGTTGAAGTCCCATGCGCAGAGGAAAGTTCCCTGAGGAAACCTCTGGAGGTGGATGCAGGGTGGGGAGGTCCTTGTCTTTCTCTGGAATGAACTCTGTAACCACCCCACCACTCTACCACCTAATTACAGGCTTGAATCGTGGGCTCCCCCCACTCTCAAGAAGGGACAGCACACCCCTCAGGATGGCACCTGGAAAGATGGTGAATCTTTCCAGAGATTAGGTGCATCCTAATTTCTGTCTACCTGGCTTGTCACCTGGTCTAAAACACTCCTTCCAGGAGGTGCAGAAGAGCCCTATGAAAATGAACACATGTCATTCGGGAGTGTACAATGCCGGTCCCAATCAACTGGCTTGTGAGAGTGCCTGGTTTGCTGGAGGCCACCCAGAAGAAAGCCAGGCTCTGAGGGGCAGAGCGGGGCTCAGCAGAGAGGCAGAGTGAGTTGTGCAACTCTGCAGCACGTGGGAGGGGTCCTCAGACATTGGGGAGAGAAAGTAGGGGAGGAAAAGGTTGTGAGGCTGACAGGGCCGGGGGAGCAGTGGCCAGAATGTGACCGCATCTGCCAGATTTCAGTTTTTATTTTTGTTTGAAGAGAAGGTAGAAATCAACTTTTTAACATGTTGGCAACTAAGTTAATTATTTTCCTAAATTTTTAAAATTTTTTTATTTTTTTGTGGTCCTGGGGAATGAACCCAGGGACTTTCCTCCTCTGATCTACACCCCCAACCCTTTTTATCTTTGTTTTGAAAGTCTCACTAAGTTGCCAAGGCTGCCCTCAAATCTGTGATTCTTATATCTCAGCCTCCCAAGTACAGGGATTAGAAGAAGCATGTGCCACCATGCTTACCTTAAGTTTTTGTTGTTGTTTTTGTTTTTGTTTTGTTTTGTGGTACTGGAGATGGAAACCAGGGGCCTTCTATCTCCAGGCTACACACCCCAGACCTACTTTATTTTTTATTTGGAAACAGGTTCTCACTAAGTTTCTGAGAGCCTCACTAAGTTGCTGAGTTGGCTTCAAACCTGCGATCCTCCTATCTCAGCCTCTCGAGTACTGGAATTACAAGCATGTGTCACCATGCCCAACTAAGTTAATTATTATTAGTAGTAGTATTATTATTTTTGTGTGTATGGTACTGGGGATTGAACTCAGGGGCATTCTACCTCCTAGCTACACCCCCAGCCCTATTTTTTTTTATTATTCTTTATTTTGAAACAGGATCTCACTATGAACCCGGATCCTCCTGTCTCAGCCTCCCAAGTACGGAGATTACAAGCATACGCCACCACGCCCAGCTAAGTTAATTATTTTTAAACACTGTGTGGGCCTGACAGTGTAAGCTTAAATGAAATGTCTGCTGTCCCTACTTGGTCACTAAGGAATAGTGAAGGAGGACTCTGCCCAAGCCCACATGTACTTCCAGGGGAGACTGAAACACCACTTTCCCAGCTTTAATGCATAACACAAAAGTATTTACCCAGCAGGAGACCCTTCTTAGTAATCAGTAAATTCCAAATGAAATGTTGTCAACCTCATTACATCCATATCTTAACACTGAAGACAATCCAATCCTCTCTTCTCTCTTTTTCCTCCTCAAAAGAGGAAAATGCAAAGCTACCCCAGGAAAGTTTCTTTGGAGATGTAGCTCTTAGCTTTCTAGAGGAAGCCTTTGCCTCTAGGTCATTAGTCAAGAATGTCTCAGGTAGATCCCCAAAACAGTACTGTTTTGAACTTAGACAAAGGCCCCTAATGGCCTTGGTTGAGATTCTTAGCCTATCTATCTGATTCCCTCCTTTGGCTCACTAAGAAAAATTTTGTAGTGTGGGGGGGGGGAGGGGGGAGGAGAACAAAACCAGGTGTCTGATCATTTATCTACCAGACACTTGTACCTCAGTTTCTCCCTCCATAAAATTAGTGAAATAGGTCTAAGGCCTCTGGGGGCCAAGGGTTTCTAACAGCCTTCTGCTTAGAGCACCTTCCTTGGTGGGACTCAGGAGTGCCCTTACCAAAAGCCTGGAATCCTCTGCATTCCATCCCACCTCTGCATAGCCAGAATCCTGCAGTTCAACCCTAGACACCCCAGGGACACTTCCTTGAGTAAAAAAGCATGGTCATTTCACTAAATGATAGCAAGGTAGAAATAGAATATTGCCGGGCGTTGTGGTGCCCGCTTATAATCCCAGTACTTGGGAGACTGAGATAGGAGAATCTAGGTTTGTGGCCAGTCTCAGCTACTTAGTGAGGCCCTCTGCAACTTAGTGAGTCCCTGTTTCAAAATAAAGAATAAAAAATAGGGCTGGGGGTGTAGCTTGGAGGTAGAATGCCTCTGGGTTCAATCTCCAGTACCTAAAAAAAATAAAAAAAAAAAAAAAAAAAAGAGAGAGTACTAGGTACGAATGCTATCACTGGTATCAAAAACTACATGAGGGACTGATGCACTTTTTTCCCCTTGAAGCCTCAGAATGTGCTAACTGCTGATTCTAGAGGTCACATCTAGGATTCTCTGCCAAGTGCATTGAGTATTCAGTGTTCAGAGCTCTCTGCTCATCCTGACTTGGAAGCAAGTTTATTTATCCAGCATTAAAGGAAGTATTTGAACTCACTCACAGAGTGTAATTCTCTGCAAGCTTTAAAAGTTGCAAGACTGGATGGACAGCTTTCAGAATGAGAAGACATATTCCTCTGTC
>PVLC010036944.1:0-15521 GCA_004027655.1 Graphiurus murinus | reverse complement strand
AAAAAAAAAAAAAAAAAAAAAAAAAAAAAAAAAAAAAAAAAAAAAAAAAAAAAAAAAAAAAAAAAAAAAAAAAAAAAAAAAAAAAAAAAAAAAAAAAATGAATACAGAATAGATGTGTTTAGGAAAAGCGCTACATCATACATGAAAATCTAGCAAGGAGCCAGCACTGTTACTGGAAAAGACCAGAGAGATGAGCCTAAATTAACCCTTGCTCACAGCATATAAATTCAAGAACAGTCTGGCAACCCTCCCAAGAGACACCCCCTTAACCTGGCTAAAATATTTCTTCAAGCTTCACAGCCACACTTGGGAGGCTGAGACTGGAGGATCCAGGTTTGCGGCCAGCCTCAGCTTAGTGAGGACCTCGGCAACTTAGTAAGACCCTGTTTCCAAATAAAGAATAAAAAAGGACTGGGGGTGTAGCTCAGAGGTAGAATGCCGAGTTCAATCTCCAGTACTAAAAAAAAAAATATATGTGTGTGTGTGTGTGTGTGTGTGTATTTTACAGGTCATTCCCCTCTCTGTCCTGACCAATGACATCTTGTCTGGGGAACTGCGATCGCCTCATTATTTGAATCCCATTTCTGCTTTACCACAAAGCAACAGGGTCTAGGAAAACCCTGCCACTGCTCAAATCTCCCAAGGCTGCCACTTCACTCTGAGTAAAAGCAAAAAGTAACCAAAGTTGCCCAGGTAACCAGGCTTCCGATGACTTGTTTTCAACTTCTGCCACTTCTCCCTCCACTCATCCCTTCAGCCCCCAGGGGCTCCTCCAACTTGCCATGCTTGCTTCTACCTCAGATTTTTTGTTTTTGTTTCTTGTGGCCCTGGAGTTTGAACTCAGGCCACTCTACCCTTGAGCGACATCCCCAGCCATTTAATTGATTGTGGTAATGGTCACTGAACCCAGGGGCAATCTGTCTCTGACCTATACCCCTATCCCTATTTTTTTTTTTTTTCCCAGTACTGGGGATGGAACCTGGGGGCATTCTACCTCTGAGCTATAGCTCTAGCCCTATTTTTTTTTTTTTATTCTTTATTTTGAAACAGGGTCTCACTAAGTTGCGGAGGGCCTCACTAAGCAGCTGAGGCTGGCCGTGAACCCGGATCCTCTGGTCTCAGCCTCCCAAATGCTGGGATTACAAGCGTGTGCCACCATGCCCGGCTTCCCAGCCCTATTTTATTCTTTATTTTGAAACAGGTTCTTGCTAAGTTGCAGAGGGCCTCACTAAGTTGCTGAGGCTGACAGTGAACCTGTGATCCTCCTGTCTCAACCTCCCAAGTACTGGGATGAAAAGCATGGGTCACCATGCTTGGCTGCCTTTTTATTTTGAAATAGGATCTCTCTACATTGCTGAGGCTGGCCTCAAACTTGCAATCCTGTCTCAGCTTCCCAAGTACTAATATCATAGGTGTGTGCCACCATGCCCAGCTCTACCTTGGAGCTTTTGCATGTGCTATTCTTTCCGCCTGGAATGCTCTTCCCCTAGATATCTTTCCCTAAATATCATTCTCCTTTCCCTCCATTGGGTCTTAACTCAAAAGCCAACTCCTCAGTAAGAGTGCACTATTTAAGATTGCCACTACACTCCTCCATCTTGACATTATTACCTTTCTTCTTCTGATCATTTTTCTCTGTCACATGATTTTTCTCATTTATCTACTGCCTTCCACCTAACTAAAATATAAGCTCCGTGAGGGCAGGTATTGCTGTCATTTGTTCTCTGATGTATCCTAGAGCTGAGATCAGTACTAGATTCAGAGTAAGTACACAGTAAATATTAGTCAAATGCACAAATACATGACTGAAGCTGACCCTCTCACCCCTGAGGTCAGCCAGTGTTGAGGTGGCCTTGCACACAGAGCTTGGCCCACCAGCCTGCTGGCATTTGTTTGTCCACTTAAACCTGCCCTCACTGGCTTCTCAGACTTCTCAATGTCAGAGAAACAGTGACAGGGCTGGCAGAGAATTCTAGGTGCTGGAGCAGCTGTAAGATCCTGTTTTCATTTCTGTCATTCATCCATAGTCTGGTTTCTTTTGAGCATGGCCTTATTTTATTTGAGCCCCTGCACAAGTGCAGTTCTTGCATCACTCGACTCCCCCTAGGGAGGTACGGATCAGTAGAAGCAATGGACAAGAGCTGCCTTCTCTCCATCTGAGGGCAGAGGAGCAGCCAGAGAGGAAACACAAGACTGGGACTAAGCATACCCAGGGAAAGTGGAGGTAGACAGAGGCTGACATACTCGCCCATGTAGCCCTTGGAGGTGGAGTGGAAGGAGGCAAGCTCCACATTGCTGGAATACTCGGGCCCCATCTCATAGAGCACCTTCTTAAAGGAGTGGAATCTGCAATCCGGAGAGTACACGTTGTCCTGGTACACCTGCAGGGGAGGACACAACACAGACAAGTCTCCGCAAGTCCTTCCGAGAAAACTGAGCCCATGGAGGCTGCTGCTTCATGTAGCTGAGGGGGCAGAGCCTGAGGAGGTGGGGGCATAGGTGCTCAGGGTTAGCCTGCAGCCAGGCTGTATATGGTAAAGGTCTAGCCCTGAACAGACCAGCCAGCTCAGCCTCCAAGGCCACTTTCAGAGATAAGTCAGAATGTGTTTGAGAACAAGCAAGGAGTACAAGCCTCAAGCTAGACATTGACCTTGAGACAGCTCAGGAGCTCACTTGATTTCTCCCACATTCGACCCTATGCAATCTCCAGTCTTCATTTCTAACTTATCAGACCAGTGGTGATACCAAGGACTCCCATCTTCCCAAGTAAACTTTCTTCTAAAAGCACAAAGTTTATGTCCTTTAGTAACATTAATAATGGTAGCAGTTAATGTATCTGTTGGGTTTGCTTTAGAACACTTACCCAGTTTGGAATTATTGTTTCTCTTCATTTTTCGTTGCCAGAACAGCACCTATACTCCTAACACTCACAGCCTGCAATTGCCCCATTCTACTCTCTCAGACTAAATTCCCACACCCATTTTGGTGATCATGTTAACAGAGGTTTTCTGGGGCCCTGAAGGTCAGTAGGAGGGTCAAGCAGGCTCTATCTTAAACAAGCTGGGCATTGCCCTCCTCTTCCTGAACTCAGACAGGAAAATCATGAGTCTCTCTGCTGTCCCTTCTCTCCTTTAAAAATGAAGATTTTTAGCCAGACACAGTGGCACATGCCTGTAATCCCAGTACTTGGGAAGCTGAGACAAGAGGATTACAAGTTCAAGGTCAGCCTGGGCAACTTAGTAAGACTGTCTCAAAATAATAAGTAAGTAAATAAACAAACAAATAGAGTTGGGATGTAGCTCAGAGGTAGACTACCTCTGGGTCCAACTGCCAGTAACACCCCTCCCCCAAAAAGAGAAAAGATGAAGATTTTCAGTCCCACTATGATTTATTATAGCAATAATTTATTTTTCTTTTGCTTTGTTTGGTACTGGGGATTGAACCCAGGAATGCCACCACACCTAGCTATAACAACTATTTGGTGGAGAAGCTATATATATATATGTGTGTGTGTGGGAATGGAAATGCTAAGGATTAAAGAAAGGAAAGAAATGTGATAGAAGCTCTAACCAGAAACCATGCAGAAATGAAGATGAAATGGAATCTGATGGAACCTCAGCATATTCCTTGGAACGCAGGAAGAGAATGGGTAGGCCTCTGCTATAGAAATGAGGCTTAAGAAGCAACAGTTATGGGATTAAGATCCCCTCCTCAGACTGTTGAGAGAATTAAATCAGATGGTATATGTGGAAGTATTCTCTGAGTCCCTCAATTTGCCCTCAGGGAATGACTCTATCAGATTCCATTTGGAGGTTTGGGGAGGACAAGGCAAAGGTCCTATACCTTGCTCCAGACCTGGCCAATTTGTATTTACAAACCCCAGGCCACAGTGATTGGCTCAGCAATTGGGGTGTGATCCAAGCTGAACCAATGAGGTACAACTCTGAGACATTTTTTTTTTTTTTTTGTGGTACTGGGGATCAAACCCAGGGGCATTCTACCTCTGAGCTATATCCCTAGCCCTATATTTTTTTATTCTTTATTTTGAAACAGGGTCTTACTAAGTTGCGGAGGGCCTCACTAAGTAGCTGAGGCTGGCCTCGAACCCAGATCCTCCCAGATCCTCAGTTTCCCAAGTACTGGGATTACAAGTGTGCACCACTACACCTGGCTTAACTCTGAGACTTTTGCTGGAACTACCAGGATGAAAAGCCCTCTTTCTAGGCTAGGAAGATAACAGGCCTGTGTACGAGGCTGACACAGAGAGATGAAAGAAGAATCTGGAAGATTCTTATAGTTTGAGTTCCTGGATGCCAGCCACACATCTGTGACCTACCATCTTTTTTTTTTTTTTTTTTTTTTTTTGCAGTACTGGGGATTGAACCCAGGGGCATTCTATCTCCCAGCTACACCCTCAGCCCTATTTTTTATTCTTTATTTTGAAACAGGGTCTCACTAAGTTGAGGAGGGCCTCACTAAGCAGCTGAGGCTGGCCGCGAACCTGGATCCTCCAGTCTCAGAATCCCAAATGCTGGGATTACAAGCATGCGCCACGACGCCCGGCTTGTCCACTGTTTTTTAGGCAAGATCTGTTGCCTCATGGTCAGGTCTAATGCTCTCTTATGCGAAACATCCTGCCATTATAAAGGTTCTCAGGAAGCCTTTTTAAGGCTTCATTCACATCTTCATCCTCATATACCATATCATCTTGCATTAACCCCAGTTTATTGAATCCTGCAGCATTATAATACCATTTTCAAACACTATCCAGCCACTGGCCTGATGCTGCAACTGCAGGCCTGCCCGCCATCTTGACCCAGGAGTCTTTTTCTTTCTTTTTAAGTTAAAAGTGACTGGTGTTAAGTTTCTGAAATTCATAACTAGTGCCCAAACCAACATAGGAGTAATGTGTGTCATAGACTCATAGGGTATAAAAATGAACATCCTCATCCTTGTCCATAATCACTTCTCCAATGCCTAGAAAGTTCTCTCTGGCTACAGAATACTCAAGCCTCCCCTAAAAGAGAAAGCTCACCCCCACCCCTCTCTGAGGGGGGAGCTGGGATTGCTCTTACCTCGTCAGCCAGGAGAAAGAGCTTCTCTTCCCAGGCAAAGTGAATCACATCTTCTATGCACTTTCTGCTCTGTACCTGGCCTATAAAATCCCCAAGAAAACCAAAATGTAGGTTGTAATGCTGTTTAAATTGCCCCCAGGTCAGAATCCCGCCCAAAGTCACTCAGGTGTTTTGTGTTGCCTCAAGACCCCAAAAAACTACACTTCTAGTTGCTACCCATGTTAGTACCTCTAGGGATGCCTGGAGGGCCAGCCCCCTCTGTCTGACTCACTGAAGCCAGATATGTAGAGGGAGTGGTGTTTCACACTCAACTTTCTTGTTATTCTTATGAATAGGGTGCGTGTGTGCAATGTTTGTTTGTTCCGGAGAGCTAGGGAGGCATGGAAGTATCATGAAGAGCAAGAAAATAAAACTGAAAGAGTTAAATCTATTGGCCCACCACCCACATACACAAGCAGCAAACAATAGACAATCACACTGGCTAATATGGTAACTGGGTAAGAGTTACTGGAGCAAGAGCAGGGGAATTTTCAACTTCTGGAAACACCTTCTCCCCAGAGAGGCACACACAAGCTCTGTGGGGCAGGGACAGGGTCTACCCTGGCTTAGCATGTATCTTCAAAGCCAGCACTCGGCAAGTGTTCAATAAATATTTGCAGAATAAGTGCTGAATGAATGAGCTGGGGCAATAGCTTCAGTATCTCCTGTCAGGTGCTACCAGAGAGCTAGGCATCGCTTAAGACCGGAATGATGAGCACTCTGCAGTTTTCCCTGACCTGGTCTCCGCTCCTTTAGGACTTGACTCAACACTAAGAGGGAAAACACCTACCACCCATTTTACAGAAATGAGCATAAACAGCAAGACTGTAGCCTAGCAGATCACAAGAAACACCGCAGTAAAAGGACAAAGGCAAGAAGGTAGAAATGGGACCTTTCCTCAACATTTTCTGAGGCCTACATTGAGTGTGGCACTAGGAACATCAGATGCACTCACAATATCCTTTGGAACAGCACCACTATAACCAGGCTTGCCAATTTCTTTAAAAAGGACATGTTTTGCTGGGCGTGGTGGCGCACAATTTTAATCCCAGTAGTTGGGAGGCTGAGATCGGAGGATCCGGGTTCGCAGCCAGCCTCATCTACTTAGTGAGGCTCTATGCAACTTAGTGAGACCCTGTTTCAAAATAAAGAATAAAAAAAATCGGGCTGGGACTGTAGCTCGAAGGTAGAATTCCTCTGGGTTCAATCCCCAGTACCGCAATAAACAAACAAACAAATAAATAAATAAATAAAATACCTATGTTCTTTTCTATGCAAGAATATAAAAAAAGTCTGGAAGCCGGGTGTGGTGGCGCACGCTTGTAATCCCAGCATTCGGGAGGCTGAGACCAGAGGATCCAGGTTCGTCGCCAGCCTCAGCTACCTAGTGAGGCACTCCGCAGCTTAGTGTGACTCGGTTTCAAAATAAAGAATAAAAAATAGGGCTGGGGGTATAGCTCGGAGGTAGAATGCCCCTGAGTTCAATCCCCAGTACCACAAAAAAAATTAAAAAAAAAAAAAAAAAGTCTGGAAAATATATACCTATATCTTATAAAAGATGATTCAGCCAGGATTTTGCCTTGAACTATGTAATCAATGAATTAATTTCTTTATTAAGGGACTGGCTTTTCACCTGTCAACCAAGTGCCAATTGGGCTTTATAGCAGGCAAGCTTGGGGTTCTGGGATTTCAGGAGGGTGGAACACCCTGGTTTCTAGAAAAACCAGTCACTGTTCTCACAGACAGAGGATGGCTACCTCAAGATCAGAACCTGCCTGCAAATCCTTCTGGTCTTGCCCTCTCACACCTCTATCTCACAACTATATCCTGTTAGAATAAAGTAAGGATTTGAGCACCAGAATATACAAAAACGCGTTCACTAAATGCTAATAGGAATACAAAGAGAAACTGAGGAAGGACCAAAGCCTTCCTCAAAAAGCCTTCGGCTTGGTAGAAGAAATGAGATCCAATGGAGGCAGATAATCCCTTTGATGCACATGATGCAAACTTAAAGACAGAACTTATATTTCTCTAGTCACTCAGCACATGCTTGCCAAGCCAGCTTAGAGACAGTGGTGACAGGAAAGCCACACGTGGTTTCTGAGGGGTCAGGGCACAATTGAGCCTACCTGGGGGAGACAGAAGACATGGTTTTGACATCTCAAAAGATTGGAGAGGGGCTTCCCAAGTGCCTCTCACCAGAGGATGGGCCAAAGGAATTTCCCATCATGGCACAAATATCTGTTGCTAGTGTCTGCTGAGCATCTTTTCTTCTTTGAGTAAGAGATCAAGACTGTCCTATGAGGACCTCCAGCAGGGAGCATGGGACACAGACCCGTCAGAGTCCCAGTGATTTGACTGGTTCAAGGATAGGCAGATAACCCAACTTGGGCCAATAAGAGTCTGGGCTTAGACTTTTGGTGAAACTCAGGGAGAAGCTTTCCTTGAGGGTTGCTCAGCTGGGGGGCAATGGTAAAGACTGCAAAAGGCCACTGCAAGGACAGATCCTTTCTGAGAAGGGATCCAACCCAGAGGAGAGCAGAATTGAGAAATGGACATTGTTCTTCTGACAATGATATTGGTTCAGATGTACTACTTTAGCCCTGGACTTTATAGTTCCATGATTGAATGAATCCTTTCTGTCTTGAGTTGGGGCCCATTTTGAAACCTTTTAGCCACACTGGTCACAGTGCGTGGTCTGGACAAGATACATGGTCATCACAGGTGAGTTTCTTTTTTCCATCACTCCTCTTCTACTAGCTGATTGATTTTTACACATTAAGGCCTCAGAGAGCCGAATCAGATGCTGGCCACTCATAAAGTTACTTTATAAAAATTACTTATAATAATATACGTTCACATGACCCCTTTTACTTAGAAAAGGAAAGTCTCTTAAGTGCAGCAATTTCTCTAAGACAGCTAGGTGAAAAGATTTCTGTAAATATCTGGCCAAGAAAGTATTGATTCTAATGTAGACTAGGTATAGTTCTTCCTAAGATGTCGTAACTTCTAAGTGTGGTCTTGGGGCCAGTAGAAGTACCACCTGGAAGTTGTTAGAAATGCAAATTTTCAAGCCCAGCCCCAGTCCAATTATATCAAAATATCTAGGAGCAGGGCACACGATCTGTATTAGAACAATAATGAGTTTAAGAGCCACTGTTCTAAGGAAGTTCTCATCAGCTGCACAGAATATTGATGCCTGTGGCCTCACCCTCAGAGAATCTGGGGTGTAGCCTGGACTTTGAGGGTTTTTTTTCCCCCAAAGCCCCCTTTGTCATTCTAATGTACAAACTGGACTAGGAACCCAGCTCTGTGTCATTTCCCTACTGCTTCATGAATAGAATCTTCATTCCTTCCCCCAAGGCGCTGGGGTAAATAAATCAGTGTTAATACCAGCTGCAGCCATTTTCTGCACTCAGGAATTCAAGTGGGGCTTTCAGCTAATTGAAGCATCATTTGATGTTCCGGAGAAGCAGATTCCACAATCATCTCCAACGTGTTTTGGCCTCAACCCAATTTATCTCAACAAAGGAGGAGAGAGGAACCCTTGTTCTCTGCATCTAAACAGCATCAGAGGCATAGGAAGCTAGCAACCCAGAAAGATCAAAACAGGCAGGACTGTGCACTTTTTTTTTTTGCGGTACTGGGGATTGAACCCAGGGGCATCCTACCTCCGAGGTATACCCCCAGCCCTATTTTTTATTCTTTATTTTGAAACCGAGTCTCATTAAGTTGCAGAGGGCCTCACTAGGTAGCTGAGGCTGGCCGCGAACCCGGATCCTCCGGTCTCAGCCTCCTGAATGCTGGGATTACAAGCGTGCGCCACCATGCCCGGCCACTTTTTTTTTTTTTTTTTTTTTTTTAAAAAAAAGTGTTTTTCCTTTTTTTTTTTTTTTTTTTTTTGTGGTAGTGGGAATTGAACTCAGGGGCATTCTACCTTCGAGCTATACCCCCAGCTCTATTTTTTAGTCTTTATTTTGAAACAAGGTCTCACTAAGTTGCTGAGTGCCTCACTAGGTAGCTGAGGCTGGCCGTGAACTCGGATCCTCCGGTCTCAGCCTCTCAAATGCTGGGATTACAAGCGTGAGCTACCACTGCTTTTGTTTTTATTTTATTTATTTATTTATTTATTTATTTATTTATTTATTTATTTATTTTGCGGTACTGGGGATTGAACTCAGAGGCATTCTACCTCCGAGCTACACCCCCAGCCCTATTTTTTATTCTTTATTTTGAAACCGAGTCTCACTAAGTTGCGGAGTGCCTCACTAGGTAGCTGAGGCTGGCCGCGAACCTGGATCCTCTGGTCTCAGCCTCCGGAATGCTGGGATTACAAGTGTGCGCCACCACGCCCGGCTTGCTTTTGTTTTTAATATGACATTTCCTTCTCAGGTTTCAAGGTACACAGCAATGCTATGTCAAAGAAAAACAAAAATGCTCCAGGCATTTTTGTAATCCCAGTACTTGGGAGGCTGAGACAGGAGGATCGCAGGTTTGAGGCCAGCTCAGCTACTTATTGAGGTCCTTTGGAACTTACTGAGACCCTGTTTCAAAAATAAAGAATAAAAAAATAGGGCTGGGGGTGTAGCTCGGAGGTAGAACGCCCCTGAGTTCAATCCCCAGTACTGCAAAAAAAGAAAAAAACAAACAAACCAGCATTCTGAAAACCAAGTGGGAGTGAGATGCGTGAATAATCTCAATGACGTTGAGTCTTCACAAATGCAAGAACAGGGGGGAAAAATGAAACAAAAAACACCTGGTCTTGATAGATAACCCTGCCCAGAAAATGCCTGCATTTACAAATCACCTCCTAAGGTGGCCCGAGGCAAATTTTGTGGCTTTATGTTACCATCTGGAATTGGACTGGGAAACCGGGCGCAGAGAAGACTTTGCATTACTTCTTAACTCTTTAGCATCTAAACACCCGGTACACCAACCCCCAAGAAACTGGCGAGGAAGTTAAGCACAGACCTGTGGGGTTCCCGGGGTTGATGATGCAGAGCACCTTGGGGTCACAGTGGTCTTTGGCTTCCTTCACTGCCCGCCGGAGCTCGTTCACATTCAGGGCCCAGCAGTTCTCCTCATCCAGGTAGTAGTTCACCTGGATGGCATCGAGCTCAGAGATCACTGCTGAGTAGAGGGGATACTGCGGGATGGGGATCAGCACACCTGTCCGGGACTTGCCACCCCCAGAGACGAGGATCTTCAGGATTGTCTGCAACCAAGAAGTCACATTAGAGGCGCTGATGAGTAGGCAGACCAGACAAGCCCCAGCCTCTCTCCTGTGGCCCCACTGTCCACTTCCAGTGCAACACTGTGCAAGTTGCCTCACTTCCCTGAGTCTCCATTTCCTCATCCAAAAAATGAAGCCTGCTAGAAGAAGTAAGCAAAATAGAATGTTTTAAAGTTCTTAGCACAGTATAATGACTCAATACTTGTTAGCACATATAATGACTCACTACCTGCTAGTATGTTTAATACTACTAAAACAGTAGTTCCCAAACTGCCCCATCTCAGAATTATTTGGACCCTATCCCTGAAACCCTGGTTTAGAATCTGTCTTATAAGTAAACATCAGTTGTCCAAGGCTGCAAAGACTGCTGAAGAGGGACTGTTGAAATGGGATAAAATACCCATCAACTGCCACCAGGTGGCACTCCAACCTGTTTTCAAGGTTGAGTGCGGCGCATGTTTGTAGGATTTCTTAGAAACTAGGCCATGGGAATCCAGTAAGGTGTGGGTGGCAATAATTCATTGAGCCAAAACCCTCTGTGGGGACAGTCTCTACCTTATACACAACATAAATCTTTTCTCAGGCTCAGTCCCTTGCTGCAAGAATGCCATCAGATTGAAAAGTGCAGTGACTTGAATCTCATGAACGCTCTCCTCCCCAAATCCAGGCCCTCTGCCAATACTGAGCTTCTGTGGGAATGGAGAGGCCATGAAAGCAGAAGATAATGCAAGACGCTGTGGTTGAGGGCTGGAGCCTCAACATCAGACTCCCAAATGTCACAAGAACTGACTCAAAGCAGGCAGGACCATTTAATGTCTCTGGGCCTGTTTCCTAATGGGCTCTACCTAAGAGTTTAATGTGTTGATTTGAAAAGCCTTGGGAAATGAATAAATCATTCAACAAACATCAAAAACAAGAGCCTTTGAGGTCAGGAGACTAAGATAGTCCGTGAGAAGAAAGAAAGGGGGATGAGTAAGTTGACAGGACTAGCACCAAGCCAGGCCTGGCAGGAGCAGGCTAAAAGGGAGTGGCAGCTCTGTGGTAGAGCATGTGCCTAGCACAGCAAGGCCCTGAGTTAGAACCCCAGCACCATCACCACAAAAATAAATAAAATTAAAAAGTCACAGATCCTCTGAGCCCTAGATTGCAGATTCCTCTGGCCAAGGAACTATGGATACCATAGGGAAGCGCCTCCATGGCTGACCCTCAACCTAATCCATCTCTTCTCTTACCTCCTAAATGTTCCCTCACTTCTACTAGGCTCCTCCCAGCCAAAGCTTAAAGCTAAGAATATTAATTGAATCATGTGCCACTCCTAGCTCAATCCTTTGAGGCCCCCCACCCCTTTTACTGTTTTTAGGACAATGGCCCAAATCCTTAGGGTAGTCTCTAAGTCCCTGCAGAACTCAGTCATCACCTTCCTCCCCAGCCCTATTCCTGGCAACTGGCCCTCACTGTGTGTATGCATCTGCCCTGACCCCATTTCCAGGCACTAAGCCTCCTCCTGCTCAAGGCCTTTGCACATGTGGACCTTCAGCTCAGAACACACTCCCTCTCTACCTCCCCCAGCTTACTCTTGTGCCTGGCAGAGGAGGCACACCAGTATGTGCTGAGTGACAGGCCAATGGGCACCCTCAAGTGTCCCACTGCTCCTCTCCAGCTGCTGTATACTCTAGAGGGAAATCAAGGCTGTAGTATCTAAGCTTATAAAAACTAAAAGAGGCAAGGACTACAGGCTACCAGGACAGAGGGACCAGAGAGTGAGCCACCCTCCCAGGACTGTCTCCCTGCTGGCCAGTCCAAACACTTGACCCTAACATGCAAGGCTGTTCTTCATGTGGGTGAACACTGGGTAAGAATGAGCCACCCTCACACGTACAGAAATGCCATCGCTAGCTCCGGTGGTCAGGTAAATGTTGTCTGGGTCCGCAGGCACACCGCCATCTCTCCTGGTGATATAGGCAGCCACATCTTCACGGATGCAGTTGACGCCCTGGCTAGCACTGTAAGACCCTGTAAAACAGTACGCAAGATGGCAACTAAAGGCAGTATGTTTGGCTCCACAGAAATCAGTATGACCTACATATCATTAACTTGGGGGAGGAATGGTTGGAAGGGTTGTCTCAGGTGGAGTCCCAACTCCCACTGTGCTGAGCTTTGGAATCATGGCAAATTTCTTCACCACTTATCTGGGCTTCATTCATCCACCCTTTCATTTATCCATCCATCTATCTACCCACCCATCCATACCTCTTATATGTTAAGCATTATTCTAGGCCCTGGCTCCTAATCAGTTGAATGGTGCCCATACCTGTTCTACCTGCCCTCCTGGGACTTACACATGTTCTAATAGTCATTAGATCTGGGATTCCTATGCTTTTATTACAACTGCCTACACATGGTTCCACGTAGCTTGAGAGAATGGGTCAATACTTGTATTCCAAATAGCCTAGAGTTGACCAACACCAACCACAGCTTTTGGGGCTGCTGCTGGCCATGCTCCATCACACCACCCCATGTCAAGAATATCCTTAGGCTGCCATTTAAGATGAAAAGCCAGGCTACCATTTAGATGAAGTTTAAAACCAGGCAAAACTAATCAATGGTACTGGAAGTAAGAACAGTGGTAACAACTCTAGGGGTGGGAGATAATGATTAGAAAAGAGTACAAAGGAGCCTTCCGGGGTTCTTGATCTGGGTGGAGAGTTACACAGGTGTGTATACATATATAAAAATTATTCAAGTACATTAATATTGGTACATTTGACTGTCCATCTGTTATAGCTCCATAAAAGTTTGTTGTTGCTACTTTGCAGTATACGTACTTGCTTTGCAGTACCAGAGCCCCACATGCCAGCTGAATGCTCTATCACTAAACTACACCTCCAGCTCCAAAGCTTTCTTAAAAATATCAGACCGCTATGTTTTTTTAAAAAGGAGTTGGAAGCCGGGCGTGATGGCGCACACTTGTAATCCCAGCATTTGGGAGGCTGAGACCAGAAGATCCGGGTTTGCGGCCAGCCTCAGCTACCTAGTGAGGCCTTCTGCAACTTAGTGAGACCTTGTTTCAAAATAAAGAATAAAAAATAGGGCTGGGGGTGTAGCTCAGAGGTAGAATGCCCCTGAGTACCCAGTACCGCAAAAATAAAATAAAAAAGAAGTTGGAAATAGCCAGGTGTGGTGGCACATGCCTATAATCCCAGTACTTGGGAGGCTAAGACAGAATGATGGCTGATTCAAGACCAGCCTTAACATAGCAAGACTTTGAGCAACCTAGCAAGACCTTGTTTCAAAATAAATAAATAAATAAATAAATAAATAAATAAATAAATAAGAAACATTAGATAAGCAAAGAAGTTGACTTAACTGAAGGTAATGTGGGAGGGGGAACACCCTAATGCACATGATGTACTTTCACAAACATCAAAGTCAATCACTAAACTGAAACTGAGAAGGAGGGAGGACGAGGGAGTGGGGTGGGAATTGGGGAAGGGTTAAATGAGAGATGTGTGCATGTATGTCTCTACCAGCTTATATCTAACAAAGATGTATGATTACAATGCACCAATTTAAAAAAAATAAAAATAGCCAGGCATGGTGGCGCCTGCTTGTAATCCCAGCATTTGGGAGACTGAGACTGGAGGATCCGGGTTTGTGGCCAGCCTCAGCTACCTAGTGAGGCACTCCGCAACTTAGTGAGACCCTGTTTCAAAATAAAGAATAAAAAATAGGGCTGGGGGGTAGCTCAGAGGTAGAATGCCCCTGAGTTCAATCCCCAGTACTGAAAAAAAAAAAAAAAAAAAAAAATAGGGCTGGGGGTATAGCTCAAAGGTAGAATGCCCCGAGTTCAATCCCTAGTACTGCAATAAATAAATAAATAAATAAATAAATAAATAAATAAATAAATAAATAAATAAATAAGGGCTGGGGATGTAACTCAGAGGTAGAGCACCCTTGGGTTCAATACTCACACCCCTCCCCTCACATGCAAACACATACAGCCAGAAGTTGGATTTATGCATTTGCATATACACAAAGTCTCTCTGGAAGAAGACTTGATCTAGTGAGGTAAATTCTCTTTCTCTTAAGTGTGCTGGACACTGGGGGGTTAGAAGTGGAAGGCAGATTTTTCACTGTGCATATGTATCTGTGTGTGTGTGTGTGTGTGTGTGTGTGTGTGTGTGTGTGTGTGTGTGATTGGGGATGGAACCCAGGGGCATTCTACCTCCGATACAGCCCCACCCCTATTTTATTCTTTTTATTTTGAAACAGGGTCTCACTAAGTTGCTGAGGCTGACCTCAAACCTGCGATCCTCCTGTCTCAGCCTCCCAAATACTGGGATTAGAGGGGTGTGCTACCACATCCAGCTTCATTTGATATTTCCACACTCAGAAACCACCCAGGGCTCCCTTTTGCCCTCTGCCTTCTTTTAATGCCTCCTGCTTCTACTCCGTGGGTCCTGGCCATTCCACACCAGCTAGGCATCCCCTTCTTCCTGTCTCTAAGCTCTGCCATATCCTTGAATTCTCAGGCCTTTACCACTGGCAAGCAGCTTCTTCAGACCACCAGACCTTCCGCCCTTATGTTCCAAACCACACTGTTCCTTCTAGGATCATTTCTAGTCAGCCTCTAGGGAGCCTGCCCTAAGGATTCCACCTGACTCCCAGCCTATCTTGTGAACTGGAATTTTTCCAGATATTTTATACCAAAGAGGTCCTGCCTTCCCATGTTGACCAAGTTCCTTGAGGACAGGGGCTGCTACCTATTTTTTCTTTCTTTTTTTTTTTTTTTTTTTTGCAGTATTGGAGATTGAACCCAGGGGGCATTCTACCTCTGTGCTGCACCCCCAGCCCTATTTTTTATTCTTATTTTGAAACAGTCTCGCTAAGTTGCGGAGGGCCTTACTAAATTGCTGAGGCTGGCCAGAAACCTGCGATCTTCCTGTCTCAGTCTCCCAAGTACTGGGATTATAAGCATGGGCCATCAAGCCTGGCACTGTTTTTTTTTTTTTCCTTTCTTTCTTTTTGGTCCTGGGGATTCAACCCAGAGGCAGTCTACCTCCAAGCTATACCACTAGCCTGCTTTTTTTTTTTTTTGGCGGTACTGGGGATTGAACTCAGGGGCATTCTACCTCCGAGCTATACTCCCCAGCGCTATTTTTTTTTTTTTTTTT